>JARYGA010021411.1:0-31705 GCA_030545235.1 Helianthus tuberosus
ATATGGAAATGAGCAAGGCCCGTAGGCATTATATTATCACGTATGGTCAAAATATGATCATCTTAATTGATGATCTAAACCCATGATTCAGAGATCATTTAGTTGGGTTTGGAATCTTTGAAAAGATCCTTATATAAATGACGTGTGTGATTTTAATGAATCACATCTGCCAGGAGTGTTAATATGTTTACAGATGTTAACAGGGATTCGAATCTTTTAAACAGGTCTTACCATCATGGCCATGTCTTTATAATGACACTCAGGCTAGGTTTCACTCTTAAGATTCTTATTCAATATTTAAATAGGCAGATTATTATTAAAAGGAATGATTTTGATTTATTTATTTCATATATAATTTATTTATGCACGTAATGGCAAACATGAAATTTATAAACTTACATTCCATTAATTATCAAAATATTAGATATCGCCCTAAACGGGACTTTTTAAATAAACAAACTTACCCACGCAGGGGTTTAAACAAGTACTTACCCACGCAGGGGCTTAATAACACACATACCCACGAAGGGGCTTAATAACATACATACCCACGCAGGGGCTTAATCAACATAAAAGTCCACGCAGGGACTTACACAAATAACATACCCTCGTAGGGGTTTACAGAAAGATAGACCCACACAGGGGTCAAAACAAACAAGCATACCCACGCAGGGGTTTATACAGCAAGACTGGCCCACGCAGGGGCTCAACAACAAATGGAAGGATTCAGTGGTCCTTCTTGTTCTTCCCTTTAATTAGGCTCGTTAATCCTTGGAAGAAAGTTTGTCGCTCCCTTCGTTCTCTGTGAAACTCTCGCTCTACATGGTCCAACCTTTGCAGAATTTCTTCACGCTCTGGTGGGGAGAACCTTGGTGGTTGCGATTGTTGCCTGATAATAGGTCTTGGAGGTATTTGGTACCCGTGTGTTGGGTACCCTACTCCCCATGGATCTCCATAGGGTCCTTGGGTGTTGTAGTTAGCCGCTACCATGTAGGGGCCGACCTCTGCGTAACCATAATTGTGGTGAGTCGGCGGTTCAAACAGGTTATATGTCACACCCCCAAAATCCACACGCGGAGCACCACCGCTTGGAGGCGTGACATGACCAGGATCAAGCCACCAATCATATTGAACATTTAAGTAATAAGTAAAAGTAGATGTAATTCAACCAAACCAATATGAAAGGTGTTTCAAAACATAAGTATAATATCAACGTTTAGCGGAAGCATAAAAGTAACCCAATATGAGTATAAGTATGTAATGTCATAAACGTTTAACAAAGCATTCACGATCCTTGTCCACAACGACCTGCTCCTCCCTGTGCAAGCTCCATATGTACCTAAGGTCCTGCAAGGCATGTAACAGAGAGTCAACAACTAGTTGAGCGAGTTCACAGTGGGTTGTTTAGTAATAATGTTCGTTTCATAAATCGTTTGTTTGTTTAGTAACCCATGTATCGTTATCAATTACATCGCGGCCCTCCAGGCATGTTTGCGAAGATTAGTGGGGGTTTCCCATGTATTGTAGATTAGTTTTATTTGTATCGCGGCCCTCCAGGCATGTTTGCGAAGATTAGTATAAGTATCGCGGCCATTCCAGGCATGTTTGCGAAGAACAGTATAAGTATCGCGGCCATTCCAGGCATGTTTGCGAAGAACAGTATAAGTATCGCGGCCATTCCAGGCATGTTTGCGAAGAACAGTATAAGTATCGCGGCCATTCCAGGCATGTTTGCGAAGAATAGTGGGGGCTTCCCCATGTATCACTAATCTAGCAGAATCTATATGTGACCTTTCCCAACCGAGGCCAGTAATCCATAATTCCCAATAATAACGTAAGTACAGATAATTATCCAGTCCCATTCCCTACCCCGGGAATCCCATGCCTTGGTAAGAGTGTGAACTCACCTTGGTTTGCTCGGTATGCTAAGTGTATGCTCGCAAGTAATCAATCACGTCCTAAAGTATGCACGTATGTGAAATCAGTTTGTGTTCAAGTTGTGCATGTATAAACATGTAGCACGTAATCACAATCATATACAAGATGGTTACACTTAACAGCAGTTAAATATTCCAGTTAACACTTAACAGAATTAACCCAAGTTACTGTGCAGATTAACTGTTCGGCGAAACACACATAATGGCGAAACATAACAGTTGGCGAAACACAATAGTTGGCGAAACACATAGTTGGCGAAACACATTCAGTTTCGTCGTGGCCTTGTTTGGCGAAACAGGATTCTTATTCGTCGATGGTTCATGGCGAAACACATTCTGTTTCGCCGAGAGTCCTGTTTCGTCGGACAGTTCAGTTTCACAGACATCAGTTACAGCAGATGCGAATAACACATAAACCCTAATCATTCTAACAGCCGTCATCAATAACAGAAATCATATGAAGGTCAATGTGCAGAACGAATCATCATAACTCAACCATCCAAGAATCATTGTCTAGCATAAACCCTAGTTTATGTGTATAGCATATCAAATAACATACAACATCATTACATCAATTCCCTATCAAGATACTAATGTAATCAGAATCAGGCCATATAAACAATCATTCAGAACCGAGCATTCGATTGTATCAAGTTTCGCATATCATTTATATATACTACTACATCATATCATATACATCGAAATCTATATCATCACCATCATACACTCATCACAGCAGTAACACACATCAATCATATGCACCAGCAAGAATCTATACCAAACAGAAACATAGAATCGACTAACAAACACACACTAACCGATTCGAGATGAAGGAACAAGGATTCGAGAGCTAGGGATGATGGTGAACGATGGTTGTTGTCGTCGTGCAGAAAGGGAGAGTGTTCTAGGGTTTCGGTTGTTATGAAAAATGTGTGAAACTGATGATGTTTCACGTTTTAAGACTCAAAATAACGTGTTGGGCCCGAACTGGGCTTCGGTGGATCTGGGCTCGGCGAAACAGCCTGTTTCGTCGAGAGGGTTGTTGGCGAAACAATCTGTTTCGTCGAGAGTGGTTATGGCGAAACAGATATTGTGTTTCGTCGAGTTGTTCAGGTCTCAAACAGTTTACAGTTAATCATGCAGTCAAGTACTTACACCTTATCTCTCAAAAATCAAGATTATCATCTTAACTATAATTTAGTGTGCACAATTACCAGGTAAATAATTCGTGTAAGCAATAATCTAGACGGTCAACGTGCAATAAATGCGAATAAAGAATGTCGGAAATTCGAGTTGTCACATTATCCCCAACTTGAAAGAAATTTCGTCCCGAAATTTAGCATGCGGTTACTGAGGAAGCTAGTGGTGTGACGTTTACCTGTATCGTATCGCGGCTCCCCGAGCAAGTTTGCGAAGTTTTTTTTTTCCTGGGGTGTCACATTATCCCCCCGTTGATTTGGAATTTCGTCCCGAAATTCTGTAGTGGTAGCTTCAGCCTCAGTAGTAGTTGCATTGGTTCCGAATAACTGGGGATATTTGAGTTCCATTTGATCTTCACGCTCCCAGGTGAACTCTGGGCCGCGGCGGGAGTTCCAACGAACTCGTACAAGAGGGATTCTCGTGTTCCTGAGGACCTTAACATCCCGGTCCGTAATTTCAACAGGTTCCTCGACGAAGTGCAACCGCTCGTCGATAGTGATTTCCTTCAAGGGAACTATGTGGGTCTCATCTGACATACACTTCTTCAGATTCGACACGTGAAAGACGTTGTGAACTGCACTGAGTTCAGCTGGTAAGTTCAATCTGTAGGCTACCCTGCCTATCTTCTCAATAACTTCGAAAGGTCCGACGTATCGTGGATTGAGTTTGCCGTGTTTGCCAAAACGAACCACACCCTTCCAGGGTGAAACTTTAAGTAGCGCTCGATCCCCAACTTGGAATTCGAGAAATTTTCTATCTTTATCGGCGTATACTATCTGACGGTCACGAGCTGCCGCCATGCGTTGTCGTATTTGTGCAATCTTTTCTGTAGTATCGACTACCATTTCTGGACCTGTGATTTGACTCTCTCCCACCTCTGCCCAACAGAGAGGTGACCGGCATTTACGCCCGTACAATGCCTCGAATGGAACAGCTTTAATGCTGGTGTGGTAGCTGTTGTTGTATGAAAATTCCACAAGTGGCAGATGCTTTTCCCAGCCCTTGCCAAAGTCAATTACGCACGCCCGAAGCATGTCTTCTAGAGTTTGAATAGTGCGCTCAGATTGCCCATCTGTCTGAGGATGATAAGCTGTGCTCATGTCTAATCGAGAGCCAAAAGATTTGTGCATTGCTTGCCACAGTTCTGAAGTAAAACGTGCGTCACGGTCAGAGATAATAGAGGTTGGCACCCCGTGCCTCGAAACCACTTCTTTTAAGTAGATGTCTGCTAAGGTAGAGAACTTGTCTGTTTCTTTAATGGCCAGGAAGTGAGCAGACTTTGTGAGTCGATCCACGATCACCCAAAAAGTATCATTTCCGCGCTGAGATCTAGGTAGGCCTGTAACAAAATCCATGGAAATTTGTTCCCATTTCCATTGTGATATCTCAGGTTGTTGGAGTGGTCCTGACGGTTTCTGATATTCTGCCTTGACTCTCGCACAAGTCAAGCACTTGCTGACGTAAGTAGCTATGTGGGCCTTCATGCTAGGCCACCAATATGTAGTTTTGATATCGTGGTACATTTTATCTGAACCTGGATGTACCGAGTAGCGAGACTTATTAGCTTCATCCATTACAAGCTCGCGTAGGTTGCCATAAAGTGGGACCCAAATGCGTCCTGTTACGTAATAAGCACCATCTTCCTTCTGTTCTAAGCTTCTACCTGAGCATTTCGTATCTGAGAAGGAAGACTAGACTGTATAGTGAGTTGTAAAGCTCGCACGCGCTTAGGCGCGGTGTCCTTTCGACTGAGGGCGTCAGCCACAACATTGGCTTTGCCTGGGTGGTACCTGATTGAGCATTCGTAGTCATTTAACAGTTCAACCCATCGTCGCTGTCGCATATTCAGTTCCTTCTGTTTGAATATATGTTCGAGGCTTCTGTGGTCAGTGTAGATAGCACATTTGGTACCATACAAATAGTGTCGCCATATCTTAAGTGCAAAGACAACCGCTCCCAGCTCTAGGTCGTGTGTCGTATAATTCCGTTCGTGAATCTTAAGTTGGCGCGAAGCATAAGCAATAACTTTATCCCTCTGCATCAATACACATCCAAGACCTTGGATAGATGCGTCGCAGTAGACTACGAAATCGTCCGTGCCTTCAGGCAGTGAGAGGATAGGTGCGCTACAAAGTCTACCCTTTAAGTGCTGAAACGCTGTTTCCTGTGCATTACCCCAACGATAAACAACACCCTTCAGCGTCAGTAGTGTAAGCGGCTGAGCAATCTTCGAGAAGTCTTTAATGAACCGTCTATAATAACCCGCCAAACCCAAGAATTGGCGTATTTCGGTTGGTGTGCGAGGTGCATGCCAGTTCTTGATCGAATCTACCTTGGATGGATCAACATGAATCCCATCCTTGTTTACCACGTGGCCTAGGAAGTGGACTTCACGAAGCCAGAAGTCACATTTGGAAAACTTAGCGTATAGCTGTTCCGTTCGAAGTAGTTCCAAAATAAGTCGTAAGTGTTGCTCGTGTTCCTCCCGACTCTTCGAGTAAATCAGGATGTCGTCGATGAAAACAATGACGAACTCTTCAAGATAAGGTTTGCACACCCTGTTCATAAGATCCATGAAAAACTGCAGGCGCGTTCGTTAGCCCGAATGGCATGACCATAAACTCGTAGTAACCTTAGCGTGTTCTGAAAGCTGTTTTGGAGACGTCCTCATCCCGGACTCTCAGCTGGTGATATCCTGACCTTAAGTCTATTTTGGAGTAGTAGCTCGACCCTTGCAGCTGGTCGAATAAATCATCTATGCGCGGAAGAGGATAACGATTCTTGATCGTCACCTTGTTGAGTTCACGGTAGTCTATACACATGCGGAAGGTACCGTCCTTCTTCTTTACAAATAGTACTGGAGCTCCCCAGGGCGAAGAGCTAGGATGTATGAAACCCTTTTCCAAGAGTTCTTGCAATTGCTTAGACAGTTCTTCCAGTTCAGTTGGAGCTAAGCGATAAGGCGCTCGAGCTATGGGTGCTGCTCTTGGAGCTAGCTCGATCTGAAATTCGACCTGACGATGGGGCAGTAACCCAGGTAACTCCTCAGGGAACACTTGAGGAAAATCGCGTACTACAGGAATATCCTCAATCTTTTTCTCTTTCTTCGATGTATCTGTAACGGGTGCTAATATAGCAGTGTGCCCCTTGCGCAAACGCTTCTGAGCCTTCAAGAAAGAAATGATGCCACTCACGACACCACTCCTGTCACCTTGAACTTCGAGAGGTTCTTTACCAGAACGGGGAATACGAATGATCTTTTCCTTGCATAGGATCTCTGCTTGTTGTTGGGATAACCAATCCATACCAATGACGATGTCGTAACTATCGCAACGTTGAGGTCATTACTAGTATCATCCTGACCAATCACGAACACTCGACCCCTGGCACCATTGCCGTCATTATTACCCCCGTTGTCTTCCCTAGTCCCCGTTTCCTTGGTTGTGGTTCTGATTCTGGTTCTGGTTCTGGTTCATCCGTGGGCAGTGTCTTTTGAAGTGACCTTCAGCACCATCTGATAACATCCCTTGTTACCATGCTGTTGTCGCCGATTCTATAGATCTTGTGGCTGTTGTTGTTGGTTCTGATTCGCAGGACGTGAGTTTCTACCATCTTTGGTTCCATGACCAAGTTTGTTGCATTATTGACAATGATTTCGGTTGCACTGCCCGCTGTGGTGCAATTTACATCGTTTGCACTTAGGGTGGGTTCCCCTGTATCCACCCTGCCCTTGATTACCAAAAGATTGCTGACCAGGACTTTGGTTATCATCAATCCTTTGCTGCTGTGCCTGGGACTGAACTGAAGTCGAACCCTTGCTAGAGGTTCCATCCCCTTTTTGTTTGTTGTCACTGGGAATAGCAGAAGTAGTAATAGTAGCACCGATACGCTTGAGCAGCCTGTTCTGTTCCACTGCCTGGTCTGTGAGACGATGAGCAAGACGAGTAACATCTTGAATAGTAGCAAGTTTAGCCGTCTTCACATGGTTTTGAATTCCTGGTACTAAGCCTTTGAGGTACAGCTCAAAGCTCTTTATGGGAGGATCCACCATAGTTGGACACAAAATTGCCAGTTTGTTGGATCGTTTCGTGTACGCTTCTATCTCTGACCCCGTCATCTTCATGTTAAAGGACTCCACTTCCAACTTGTGGATGGCATCATAACTATTGTATTCACGTTTGATAGGTTCCTTAAAATCATTCCATGGGGTGGCATAGCAGCCGCCAGCCCCAGTGTCGTAACTTGCGCGTTCCACCAAGTTTGCGCAGTGCCTTCGAGAATATCAGTGGCATATTTCACCTTACGAGCCTCAGGTCATTCGCACATTCGAAGGCCGATTCGAGTTCCTCGAACTAATGGAGGAGTCCAGCAGCTCCTTCAGTGTCGCTGAAAGTAGTAGGACGACAGTCCATAAAAGTCGTGTATGTGCACACAGGTGGCTGAGCGTGTTGACTTGTCGTGTGCGTAAGAGTAATCAAAATTAAGCACTAGTGTTGAGTTACAAGAGTTGGATCTAAAAATCCTGGAGTAAGTGGTGATGGCAGGTTACACCTCCTGCCTGGGCAGCTGCGAGTGCTGCGGTAACTTGTTCAGTGATCGAAGCCGCCAACTGGGCTTGAGTTAGGTTAACGCGTCCACCCATGATCTTGACATCAAGGAGAACATGTGGGTGAGAGGTTCGCGAATAGTGCGAAGAGAGTGAGCACACAGTATTCTCAAGCAATAACTTATAGTAGGTTCTGAAATCTGAGCATACCACGAGCAAAGTTCTATGTAATTCTAGCAAGTAGGTAAAGTAACATGAATAGTAGTACCTATGATGTTGAGCCTTGCACGTGGAGCGAAGCGTCGTTGTGGATCGTTGAGAGCACTGTTCTGGTTATAGTCTGGTTTTAACAAAATCGTTTTCCCCTTATTAAAACCGAGTTCTCTATAACCAATGGCTCTGATACCAATCTGTCACACCCCCAAAATCCACACGCGGAGCACCACCGCTTGGAGGCGTGACATGACCAGGATCAAGCCACCAATCATATTGAACATTTAAGTAATAAGTAAAAGTAGATGTAATTCAACCAAACCAATATGAAAGGTGTTTCAAAACATAAGTATAATATCAACGTTTAGCGGAAGCATAAAAGTAACCCAATATGAGTATAAGTATGTAATGTCATAAACGTTTAACAAAGCATTCACGATCCTTGTCCACAACGACCTGCTCCTCCCTGTGCAAGCTCCATATGTACCTAAGGTCCTGCAAGGCATGTAACAGAGAGTCAACAACTAGTTGAGCGAGTTCACAGTGGGTTGTTTAGTAATAATGTTCGTTTCATAAATCGTTTGTTTGTTTAGTAACCCATGTATCGTTATCAATTACATCGCGGCCCTCCAGGCATGTTTGCGAAGATTAGTGGGGGTTTCCCATGTATTGTAGATTAGTTTTATTTGTATCGCGGCCCTCCAGGCATGTTTGCGAAGATTAGTATAAGTATCGCGGCCATTCCAGGCATGTTTGCGAAGAACAGTATAAGTATCGCGGCCATTCCAGGCATGTTTGCGAAGAACAGTATAAGTATCGCGACCATTCCAGGCATGTTTGCGAAGAACAGTATAAGTATCGCGGCCATTCCAGGCATGTTTGCGAAGAATAGTGGGGGCTTCCCCATGTATCACTAGTCTAGCAGAATCTATATGTGACCTTTCCCAACCGAGGCCAGTAATCCATAATTCCCAATAATAACGTAAGTACAGATAATTATCCAGTCCCATTCCCTACCCCGGGAATCCCATGCCTTGGTAAGAGTGTGAACTCACCTTGGTTTGCTCGGTATGCTAAGTGTATGCTCGCAAGTAATCAATCACGTCCTAAAGTATGCACGTATGTGAAATCAGTTTGTGTTCAAGTTGTGCATGTATAAACATGTAGCACGTAATCACAATCATATACAAGATGGTTACACTTAACAGCAGTTAAATATTCCAGTTAACACTTAACAGAATTAACCCAAGTTACTGTGAAGATTAACTGTTCGGCGAAACACACATAATGGCGAAACATAACAGTTGGCGAAACACAATAGTTGGCGAAACACATAGTTGGCGAAACACATTCAGTTTCGTCGTGGCCTTGTTTGGCGAAACAGGATTCTTATTCGTCGATGGTTCATGGCGAAACACATTCTGTTTCGCCGAGAGTCCTGTTTCGTCGGACAGTTCAGTTTCACAGACATCAGTTACAGCAGATGCGAATAACACATAAACCCTAATCATTCTAACAGCCGTCATCAATAACAGAAATCATATGAAGGTCAATGTGCAGAACGAATCATCATAACTCAACCATCCAAGAATCATTGTCTAGCATAAACCCTAGTTTATGTGTATAGCATATCAAATAACATACAACATCATTACATCAATTCCCTATCAAGATACTAATGTAATCAGAATCAGGCCATATAAACAATCATTCAGAACCGAGCATTCGATTGTATCAAGTTTCGCATATCATTTATATATACTACTACATCATATCATATACATCGAAATCTATATCATCACCATCATACACTCATCACAACAGTAACACACATCAATCATATGCACCAGCAAGAATCTATACCAAACAGAAACATAGAATCGACTAACAAACACACACTAACCGATTCGAGATGAAGGAACAAGGATTCGAGAGCTAGGGATGATGGTGAACGATGGTTGTTGTCGCCGTGCAGAAAGGGAGAGTGTTCTAGGGTTTCGGTTGTTATGAAAAATGTGTGAAACTGATGATGTTTCACGTTTTAAGACTCAAAATAACGTGTTGGGCCCGAACTGGGCTTCGGTGGATCTGGGCTCGGCGAAACAGCCTGTTTTGTCGAGAGGGTTGTTGGCGAAACAATCTGTTTCGTCGAGAGTGGTTATGGCGAAACAGATATTGTGTTTCGTCGAGTTGTTCAGGTCTCAAACAGTTTACAGTTAATCATGCAGTCAAGTACTTACACCTTATCTCTCAAAAATCAAGATTATCATCTTAACTATAATTTAGTGTGCACAATTACCAGGTAAATAATTCGTGTAAGCAATAATCTAGACGGTCAACGTGCAATAAATGCGAATAAAGAATGTCGGAAATTCGAGTTGTCACATTATACGCCATGGAACCCATGTATGCTGGAATTGGGTTATCAAAACCCATCGGCGGTGGTTGTGGTACAGCTGGGTTAGAAGGTCCACCCATTTGTGGGTTCTCCTGATGTGGCGGGTAATGGCTGCCACTAGACTGCCGAGGAGAGCTGAAATGGAAGTCTCCTGCTCGCGAAGACATACGCGCTCCGGTTCTCCTACGCCTTGGCGGTTGTGGAGGTGCCGGTTGAACTGGTGGCGGTGGTGGCGGTGGCGTGACTGCCACAAATCTTGAATCCACAGAGGGATCCTGTTGCTGCTGTTGCTGCTGCTGAGGCGGTGAATGGCGAGGAGGTGTATAGTACCATTCGTGCCTGGTAAACATAGCTTGAAAGCTATCTGGACCAACATAGGGTGATCCGTGGAAAGAAGATCCGTCAGATATCTCTATCGTGTGGTTTGGTGTACCACTGGCAGGTTCGACGGGGTCCGTATCCTCGTCCATATCGTCCGCGTGATCTCCCGAGAAATGATCCTCCGGCCCCAATGGGTTAAAACCCACTGGTTCTGCTATGTAGTTTGCCGGGTTAAACCGGCCCCTAAAAACTGGTGTAGGGTCACCAAAAGAATTATGCGATAAAGATCGCTGTAACGGTATGTAGGAAGGTTGCGGGTTGTTGGGCTCGTACTCCGGCTGTGGCCCATAAGGGTTATGGACAGGAGGTGTTGAACTGTGTGAGACCGACCGTCTAGCCGGTTCAAAAAGGTTCCTCCGGTTTTGCCGGGGATCGTCACTCTCAGTGGTCGAAGGAGCTCGCACATTCGACGGTCATGCCTCGTTGTCATTGGGGGCGGTGATTGGCCCCTTTCCACGTCCTCTTCTCCTGAAGAATCTTGGCGGTAATTTGTTATTCCTGTCAATACAGTATGAGATAACAACAACAATATATATAAGGTAAAGGACAAAACAAAAACCAAACAAGGTAGAATTTGTCGTATGTTATTTGTCTAGACTCGAAAGTTTAGATATGTGCAATTGTGTAACTGAGATTAAACACAAAAGGCTAGTGTTTAATTCACTCAGTGTTGGCTCTGATACCAACCTGTCACACCCCGATTTCCACGTGTCACCGGTGGGCCCGGTGGGGGAGTATCGTGACGTGGTTGGCAACATAATAGTCAAACAACACAATATTTAATATGCACCGCGGAAGCAATTTAAAAATATGATACAACCGAATTTAATATTGTAATATCAAATGTCACAATATTCGGAAGTTTATCCACAGATGGATCGAAAATAAAATAGAATTAATAGTTCAACACACTTCAGGCATCTTAAGCTTGCGAGACTTCTATTGATGCTAAGGAGAAATCCCAGCCAATTACGCTTAGTACCTGCATTTAATCTTTTTGGGAAAATACGTCAGTTTACACTGGTAAATACAATCAACTGACTCATTTTGGAAAATGATTGAAAATTTATTTGGATGCACATGGCATAAACATTTTATTTAACTTGGGAGAATTATTTAATATTATAATCTTGTGAACGAATTACATGTTCCTTGTGCGTTCAGTAGCCCGGATCATGTCCGGGTTAAAGATCAATAGACACACCACAATATTCTTTTGTGCACTGACGGGTGTACGTCTACACCCCGCGCTTAAGTCGTGGCCATTTCGTAAAATGATGCCAAGGATATCCAGGACATGGTCATTAACCCCCCAAAGGCTTTAAGTAACAAGACTGTTTAAACGAGCCGATCAAATTATTCAATTAACCACCCAACGATGGAAGATTTGATGCCCAATCAAGCGGTATTCTATATACCGTAACCCAAGCCCGTATAGGGAAAATAAGTTAAAAGTAATTACCTGAGCAATGTATAAATCACAATAAGCAAATTGCAAGTAGCTTTTACTGGTTCTCCTATTCTGGAATGAAGGTTTATAATAACCTATTAGAATCCTAACGGGTCTTTAGTTAAGCTTAAGCTTAGACCGGTTAGTTTCAAAGATACGGTTTGTACGCACGATTAAGCGAAGACCGGATAGAATGTGATTTAGACCCGACAAGTTCAGAGACTTGTTTAATATGGGTCCTTCATGCACATTCTGGATTTTGAGATAAAACCGATAAGGTTTGACCCGTTTCGGCTAATTTATGTAAACTTGTTACATAAACCGAACCGAACGCGTAAAAAGCGTAACGGGTAATAATTAGAGCCATTTATAGGTTTCCTAAGTTAATATGCTCCAAATATGTTGTGACATCAGTAAGGTGTCTTTTATTATGCCCGAAACGAATTTAAACACAAACTATGTCCCGTAGGGGTAGTTTGGTCATTTTAAAGGTTGTAAAAGAGTTTAAATGTTAACCTGAGTTACAGGCCTGATGTAATCAACAAATATACTCAATTTTCTAATTTATATCAGTAGGTTAAAGTGTATATGTGAAATTTATCAATTATAACCAAACTATGCACCGTAGGGGCATTTTGGTAATTTCACATAAGCCGAAAAGCTCAAAACTGAAGTCTGAGTTTAATAACTTTTGCTTACTGTTAAAATATTATAATTTACCTCAAATATCAGTAGGTATCACCCTTAGTATGTTTAAAATAGTTCTAGTACA
Organism: Helianthus tuberosus; assembly: GCA_030545235.1. Taxonomy (NCBI): domain Eukaryota; kingdom Viridiplantae; phylum Streptophyta; class Magnoliopsida; order Asterales; family Asteraceae; genus Helianthus; species Helianthus tuberosus. Next base: position 12,898 of record JARYGA010021411.1, read on the forward strand.
TACTAGGCGTTAAAACGCTTAAAAAGGCGATTAGAAGCCGTTTCCGGGTTCTATATAGAAATCTGATATTTTTATTATTCCAGAGGGTTTAAAATAATTTAATTATCATTTAGAATCAGTAGCAAAAGGTTTGGAGTCGTTTAGATATGTAAAACTCATTTTATGGCCCGTTAGGGCAAAACCGACAATTACCGGATTACGCCTACGACTATTAGTTATGTTCATCCTAAAATTAATTAAAAATCTTAAAAAATCCCAAAATAATATATTACATCAGTGGGAAATAAGTTTGATACCAAAAAGTAGGCTTAACTAGGCTATACGCTAATTACGCCGTTTTATTAACATAAAGATTTCATTTTACGCTAACGAGCATAACTCTTAACCTACACCTCAAACTGATGTCAAACTTTGCATACAAGTTTATATATCAGTAATTAAAGTTTCTACTCTTTTACATTTCCAAAAATCACGTTTTAAGGTGAAAAGGGCATAATGGTCAACATATGAGCAATTAACGGAATCATGCGAATTAATTGGTTAACTATCGAACCATGGTGTATAATCACGGAGGGTTATACTAGCATGTTACCTGGTCCAAATTAAGCTCTAAGGAATTTCTAAATCATGCCTAAACGGGTCAGAACTGAAAGTCAAAGTATAAGTCAAACTATGCGACTTTCGGTTCCGAACCGGGTCTAAACAGGAAATTGTCGGGTTGAACATGTTTAGACATGTTCTTACACTAATTACCAAGTTATATTAATGATCAAACATGTTGTATGTGATCTACATTCCTAATCATGCATAAAATGTAATTTAAACATTCTGTTGACTTTTTATTAGTAAGTTTGACCCGGCATTCGACCTAGTTAGAGTGGCAATTAGGGGGAACCCTTTTGAGGGTTTATTACCCACATAATTACCAACTTATAACTACTTTTGATTCGACTAATCACTGGACCATTAGTGATTAATCTTAAATTCAACCGTTAATTACGACGGTTTGACTTTTAAGCTAAAACTAAGCTAAAACTTAATTAAGAAAGGTTTAGCAAGCTTACCAAGGTCCTATGCACGAAATGTGATCACTTGAGAGCAGTCTTTGGCTCCAGAAATGCTCCAATATGCAGATGGAAGGCGTGAGGGACTTGTTGCAACTCATGGACTTTATATAGTGATTTAAACACCACAAATTGTTGACAAGCAAGTCTAGCACTGACCACAAATCATTAACATGTGTCCCTAAGTGCCTAGGACTGTTTAGGGGTCGCCCATGTTGCAATAATATCTGTTAAAGGTCGGTTCTGCGCGTTTACAGGCTGCTACCTGATGTTGCTGTTATTGTAAGTCTGACGCGGCCCGCGTAAAGGTAGGTTAACCTTTACGTGGCCCGCCTTAACCCCGAAATCAGATTTTACATTTTCCATTTTCCACATCTTGTCCCTTGGCTCTTCGAAAGGTCAACCAAGCTTATATTTTGCAATTTGACCCCTTATTATTTACCTACAAGGGCTTTAGGACTTATACCCACTTTGCCAAGTCCCTGGACAGTTCCGGTTAACCCGAAAAGTCATAACTTTCAACGTTAACGCTTTAACCCCTCGCACACGAATTTGATCATAACTTTCTCATACGATAACGAAACTTTATGAAATTTATATCGCGCATTCTAGTGAGCATAATTATCAGTTACAAAGCTTCGGGTTTGTCAAAAGGTCACTCAAAGGTATAACTTAAACATGTTGACACATTTAACCCCTGTAGTTTGTAATCTCTCACTTTTAGCTTCGCATGATCCATGATTTATTCGTTTGATGCTATAAACATCATGTAGGGTTATTGTACAATATTTTTATTCACTGTTGACATTTAGAACCCGTATATTCACATACTTTCCATGACTGTCAACTTTAGTCCTTCTATAACATTCTTTCACACGTTCAAACATATGACACGTGTCTACACATTATAGGACGTGAATTTTCGAGGTGTTACACATAATCCACCCAAACTACACATGTACCATATTAAAGGAATGCGATATCGTTGAAACCCTAAGAGGTGATGAACGCATAAGAGAATACCGAAAAAGGGGTTGTTGGAGAACAAGGATTCAAGATCAGATCATTCAGAGGAATATTCAAGGAAGAATAACGTCTAGGAGATCAAGAGATCGATCCTTATTGAGTTAGACCCTTTGTATTATCATTTTTTCTTTTGATTCCAATCATGTATTCGTTGAATTTAATAGTTGTGTTCATTACCATGAGTAGCTAACTGTGCCATAGTCAGTTAGGGTAGGATGATTCTTAATACTTTGCTTTGAATTGGTTGATTTTATTATGAATGTGTTGTTTTAGTTAGGTTTGCTTATGATCGTATGATAGTGTAATATGTATATTGAGTATTGATGTTCAAATGAGTTTGTGTGGATGATTTAGATCTTTCTATGAGGTTATGCATGTTAGATCTGCTTTGTTTATTTTTAGGCTACATATTAATCGTTAGTCTAGAGCTGGAAGCTTAGTAGGCAAAGGATAAATTTTTTTTGGTGTTGGTAATTCATATGGGTCACCTACGGGAAGAATCTGATTAAAAAGATTTAGAAACTAGTTAAGGGTTTGCTTTAAGTTGAGTAACCAAGATAGTAATTCACTCGATTCGTTAATCTTTGGTTGCTAGAACAATATAAGAGACTCTTAGATCACAAGGGATTAGTAAATGACTTGGTTACTTAGAACCAAATAGTTTGGTGTGTCTATAGCCTGGTTATTTGGGGACATGGGGCTAACATGAGAGAGTTGTAGTTTTTTAACACTACACCCTCATCATTAGAGTCAACTATGATGATTTTGTCATAAGAACCATAATCAATTGTTTTGAAAATGTATTTAGGTGATTCTGAACCTAACTGGTATTTTCTCATCATTGTTTTCTAAACACAATCAAATAGGTTGTTTAGTGTTTTCTTGATCATTAAAAGTTACATAGGTTAGATATTACAAAAGAGATAGGTTAATAGTGTGACATCTGTGCCTCTACAACCATCATACAAATACAAATCCAATGAAATCCTGTGTTTCATTCTCGGGATTTGTACAATTACATATGACATTTATACATATCAATTCTTGTTCGATTTCGACCTCTAAATCACTTTCTGGAAAGTTATACGCAAACTGTTACGCAAACGTAATCAGTTTAACGCGAAAACACTCCGAAATAGTGACATAAGCTTAACATACCTTAAATAACCTTTCATAACTTAGAAATAAGTTTTGAAGGGTTTGGTATGACAAAAACAAGTTTATTCGACTACAGGGACTATTTGCGTCAAACTGTAAAATTCTGCCGTTTTGTATGGCAACGTACATTCCGGAACATGATCATAATCTAAATATACCATAAATAACCTTAACATAGCTTAGAAACAGTCTTTGAGTGGTTCGGTATGCGAAAATGCGCATATTTGATCACAGGGACTAAAAGCGTAAAAAACGGCGTAAGTTTGCATTTACGTGCATATCTTACGTTCAGAACACATCCGGACATCCAAAAATTTTTGTAGTCACTAAAATATTTTATTTTAGTGATAGGAATGCAAAAATACCATTCGTCGCTTAATTTGGATCGTTTTCTCGTCCGTTCGAGTTTCGTTGTAATTAATCGAATAACGCGACCGTACGACCAAAAGAACCGACATCTGTGATATTTGCGAGCATATTTCAAGTCCCCTATACTTTGAAGACCTTGTAGAGCCTTGAAAATGGCTTAACGGAGGTTAAATACATAAAAAATGCAAATTAGTGAATGCAGGGACTGTTTTTGCCATTTTTGAAAATTCTGAACCAGTAGCTAAGCCGTAGCGTCGCGCGACCCCTAAGGGGTGTTGCTGTCGCAGCATGCGACGCCCCTATATTGACAGAAACTCCATTTTTTGAGCTGCAGATTTATACTTGAGGGCCTTTTATGAAATTTTCATTGTGTAGGCACCAAGTTAACACCTTTGCAAGGCTTTGAACCACAACCGACCACTTGTAGGGTCAACATCTTTGCTTGGGCATCACACATACACTTGTCATAATCCTACAATCATTCCACAACTATGAATACCCCCTCCTTCACCTCCTTCTTTTCTCATTTCCATATTTTCTACTCTTTTGAACTCTAAGTGGAGGATTTCCATCATTAGGAGCCACCTACCTGAGTTCTTCTAGTTCAATCTTTCAGCCATAGAGCCTTGTAAGTGTTCTTTCATGGCTTAGTCTTTATTTTCAGCTATTTAAAGCTGAAAGTCAAATAGATTGACTAACAGTTTGACTTTCGGTTTTGACCATCAATTGGTCAAATCAAAGTTCAATTGAACTTTGCAACGTGATTGTAATCACAATGGTTATAATCCTTAGCGATTATACCTACTGATTACCACGTTGACTAGGCGTAGTGACGAGTCATAATTTCGGTCAAAATGCGTATTTATGCGCATTTTGCGACGAAACTATTTTCGGGTATCAAAACCCTTTGTTTTGATACCAAATCAGTTTTCTAACTTAGTTAAACATGTTTAACTCGTCACTACTAGTTTAGTGCTTGTTTAGGGTCGTAAGTTAAGCGGTCTCGACAACCGCTTAGACTTTCGAACCCGACCCGTTTGGTCGATCATTAGGATCCGACCAAACTTTTTTATTGATCATAGTTGCATAGGGAATTGTTACTTATACATTCATTAACATTGATCAAGCCAATTGGTAGTACGATATAGTGCTATAGGACTAGACATCTGATGCGTGTGTAGTGGTATATGGATTTAAGTATATTTTAAGCCCTTTTTACACGTTAGTCAAGTTTTAAATTTATAAAACACGATATTTTACTAACACCAAATACACATATGGGCAAGTGCACCCATCGTGAGCATAGTATAGTGTTGGCAAGATACCGAGGTCGTCCAAGGACACAAGAGCTTTTAGTACCGGTTTATCCTCAACGTCTAATCAAATCAAAAGTTTGGAAAAAGGTTTTAAACTAGAAAAATAAAAACTAACTAAAATGCTGAAAAATAAAAATAAAAATAAAAACAGATAGACAAGATGAATCACTTGGCTCCGACTCGTGTTTAGTGTAACATTTGATTATTTCCGCACTTTTACACTTTTTAAGAGATTATATTAGTTAATGTAGTAGGCCCCTCTTTTGAAGGTGACGTTACCCTCAACCCAGTAGTTTGAGTCAGAAAGGATACAATCCTAAAGGGTCGGATTATTGAAAGATAATTAATTAAGTTATTAATGCATATTATGGTAGGCCCCTCTTTTGAAGGTGACGTTACCCTCGGCTAAGTAGTCTGAGTCAGCAGGGATACAATCCTAAGTAGCCGGGTTAAAGTATTAATAGTAGCTTACATATGAGGGGATCAAAGAGTTTGGACCCCCGCCATCCAATACCGGTGGGTATTGAAGGACATCCTACTAAATTTGACCCAGGTCCTTGCAGGATCTATACACTGAACAAGGCAAGAATCTTACCAAACCGTTCCCTTAACCCCCGACCAGGTAGCCAACATACCTCCATATAGACCGTTGAGATATGAATGGTGAAAATCTTTTATTTTATATAGACAGTAAAATAATGCCAAGACACCACAGACAAACGATAAGGAAGAATCACCTTCAACATAAGAAACTAGTTATTAAAGTCATTAATACATAACCAAGTAAAAAGTGCGAAAAGATTAAAAATAAAAAGTATTACACTAGACACTTGTCTTCACCAAGTGATGTAAGAGACTTAGGCAAACATGGCCTTTGATTGTCAAGAACTCTTACGATCAATCTTGGATCCCGAGACGACTCACACACTATCTGATGGACAATGGATGATGGTGGTGGATGATGGTGTTACGGTGGTGGTGGGTGGTGGGTGAAGTGTGAGAGAGGTGGTGTGCCAAGGGATGGTTTGCAAATGAGCCAAGCACCCCTATTTATAGCCTGAACAGCAGCTCGGGCACGGCCCCGTGTCCATCATCCTTCTCTTTCTTCATTAATTGCAGTTTGTCTGCATCAGTTGACCACGCCCTCGTGTCCGCTGGGCACGCCCCCGTGTGCAGAAGCATATCTGTACTATCAAGATTTGCCTGGATTCTGCGAATCTTATAGTTGACCACGACCCCGTGTCCACTGAGCACGGCCCCGTGGTGGGCGATAGAAGCTTCTATAGCTTTGTCTTTTATGCTGGCACTTGGGCACGCCCCCGTGTTCACTGAGCACGGGGCATGTCCAGCCTTCTGTTCTCTTGTTTTGCTTGGGAAGATGCTGTCGGGGAGGTCGGGCATGCCACATTTGTTCCTTTTCTTGTATTTATGTTAGATTTAGCTGCCTTTTTGCTTCTTTTGTTAATTTGAGCTCATTTAATCCTGAAAATACAAAAGGAAGACAAAAACAAACTTTTTCCAACATTAGTACTAAAAAGGGTTAGTTTTATGCCACAATTGATGTAATTTATATGTTACATTTTGCACACATCAAATACCCCCACACTTGAATCTTTGCTTGTCTTGAAGCAAAACTCTTTATAATGTGGCTTTACACTCCCAAATGGAATGGGTAGAAGAGAAGGTTTTTGGGCTTGTCATAGAGTGTCGGGATTTCCAAGATTCTTTATTAAGTTTTTATTTTTATTTATTTACAATCCTATTCGTCATGATTTATTTAAAACTTTTCATAAGATACATTACTTATTAGGGCATAACATGCCTCTTTAAAATTCTATTTAAATACAAGTTCACATACCTCACGGGGGATCACTCAACACTCGGCCGAAGATGTATTTTAGTGAATCACTCGAGAGCGGCATGGAACTTACTCCTACCATAGGCTTGCCAAGCAATCAATCCTCCTCCTTTTTAACTATATACCTTTGTAAATATCAAGAGGACTTTTGGGTGAAGGGTTATGCTTGGGTTAAAGGTATGTGGTTGGGTAAGTCGTTAGTAAAAGGGTGAAAAGCGTAAAAGTGTCGGTTTTCGTATGACTTTTTTTTTGCAATTTTTATTTTGTTGAAGCCTTTTTTTTTTTTTTCAAACAAAGTTATTTTTGATGAACTTGTTTGTTTATTTTCTTCTTTTGCTTCATCATCAACATTTTTTTTTTGAAAAGTCGTACGAAAAACCGAGCTTGTTACTAAAACAAAAAGTTAAAAATAAAAAAAAAGGTTTTGGTGGGTGAAAGGGTGTTTGGTTTGGGTTAAGAAATGAAAATGTTTAGGCTCAAAAGAGTTAACTAGGGGGATTTTGGGTAGGTGGTAAAAAAAAAAGAAAAAATAATGGTGTAGAAATAAAAAGGGTTAGTCCTAATGCCTCCATCATTTACTTACTCGGTTTTAAGTTGGTAAGGACCGGGAATGTATCGTCGTGGCAAGTTCTAGAGTTGTAAGAACCAAGCGGCTATTCACACAAGAAATGAAAAATGAGCATTTAGTTTAAAGATATGTATTTGTATGCTAAATAAAGGCTCAAAACTCACTTTTGTGGGAATGGGTTTTTATGTGATCAAGTATATATAATCAAATTTTAACTAAGCTTGTCATGCCGTTTCATAATTTTCTTATGTTGGTTCTTTTTATCACGACGCTATCGGTTGTAAATTTGTAAAAATATAACTTTTTTTAGAACTTGAAATTCCCAAGTTAAACCTAGAAAAGTAAAAAAAAATGAAAAATTTTTGAAAAAATAAAATAAAAATATGTTGGGGTGATTAGCGGTTCCAATAGAGTTTTGTGTAAGGCTTGTGATTAGGACTTGAAAGATTCAAAGTTTTAGTATCCCCCCCACACTTAAATTACACGTTGTCCTCAATGTGTCCCAAAAATAAGTTTTTAGGTTGATTGAATGTGTAAAAAGGTGTGAAAAAGCAAAATTTTATGTTACTGGGCGTCTGGACACGGCCCCGTGTTCAGTCGCCAGTAACAAAAAATTGAAAAAGAAACAGAAGCCTGGACACGGGGGCGTGTTGGGTGAACACGGCCCGTGTCCAGTTTACCTGAACTGGGCATTTTCTGCAGACTGTGCAGCACGGGGCCGTGTTGGGCGGACACGGCCCGTGCTGAACTTGCTGTAATGAAAAAATTTTTGTCGGATGGCCCTGTTTTCGTTCATGGTGTGCTGGTCCAAGTTTCCCTTGTTATCCTTTGCCATCCCGAGTGTGTTTTATTCATTACAACATCATCCAAACACCAAATAGATTAAAACTATCATTCATTAAGTCATAGAGAGAATTACATAATAGTCCTAAGAAGTTAAAATTTCTAGATAAGTAGGTCAAAGAAGCACAAGAAATCTAAATCAAGAAGTTCTAGCCTAAAATTTATTCTACTAGCAAAATTTCCAAAGAGATAATTCCTTTGGTTTGATGCAGCATGAAGAACTTCTTTCTCCGGGCATGGGTCCCTCACACGTCGGCGAGCCATTCCTCTATCTCCCTTGGGAGAAGAAAGGCGGGCTCATTGGCATTGGTTTGAGGGGGTGCAACCTCCACCGGGACTTCTTGTATATCTTCAAGAGGAGGTTCTACTGGAAGGTCTTCCCACCCAGTAGGATTGTGGATTCCAAGTGCTAGGTTCCAATCCTCTTGAGGGAGGATTTGTTCCATGGGAGGTGTTACAAGAATGTTTAACCTCTGGTGCAAGAGGTTAATTTCTTGAAAACTGTTTTCCAACCCCACCGTAAGATAATTTATACGGTCTATTAGGACCTCCTCTACCGAAGTCATCTGGTCAAGAGCTTCACGTAATGCCATTATGTATCGTACGAGAGTTGCTTCAATTGATGACCTTCTTTCCCTTCGACTGTTTCTGGAGTGCGCAGAAGAGGTTCCACTGTTTTGACTAGACATTCTACGAAAGCAAACCAAAAAATAGTTCATTTTAATGAAACAGTTCATCGGACACGGCCTCGTGCTCAATGAGCACGGCCCCGTGTTCAACTTTCTGCAGATTTTTGGAACAAGGAAATCTTGGAGTTTCAAATTATTTTTCCAACTTATGAAGCATTTTTTAGCAGAAATAACTTAAAACAATGTTGTACAACTTATTTTTAACAAGATTCCTTGAACAAAAACCTAATAACCATCATAATAAAGCTTGGAGTCATGGTGATCTCAAGCTTCAATGGAGGTGTTGATGCAAGAAAGATGAAGAGGAAGGCAATGGATAAAAGAGGAAAGGACAAGATGTTTATTAGAACCTTCTTTTAGAAAATACCTAGGATGGTAGGTGAGAAGATCCTTTCAAATCTCTGTCCCTGGATGGTCCAAATGTGCAGGATTCTTGGCTGCATTTATAGAAAACGACAGCATACTGGACACGACCCCGTGTCGGCTGGACACGGCGCCGTGTGCAGGCAAGATCCTGACACATTTTGTCTGTATTCTGACAAAAAGTCAGAAAGGAATCTTTTGGTGGACACGGGGGCGTGTTGACCTGGGCACGGCCCCGTGTCGAAAGGCTGTTTATGAAGTTTGTCTATTTTTAAGGAACTTTTTTGGATCGGGCGGTTCCTTACTGGATGGAACAACCCTAAAGTGCCTAAGATACCTTAATTACTCTAGATTAAGACGTGAACGCAAGAGGTTATCGGTGAGGGTGATTCCTATGCTATGTGTAGGTGGACAAGTCCAACCCTTTCCCGGGCTCTCGTTAAAGAAGGTGTATGCCGAATCGCTCAGGTCTATGTATGCATCGAACGAAGTCGATGGGGAGTCCTTCACGGCACAATCAACACAGGGATGACTATCGCTCAAGTCCTTGCTAGAGTTAGGGGTATCGTCGGGAACAACGAAGTTGTTCGAATGCGATCCCAACAACTCTTCTTGGTTATTGTCTTGAGATAGATTATTGAAATCTATCCTAAGTTCTTTTAACCAATTAAGAATTAGATCTTCCAATTGAAATAGTTCATCAGGAAGCATTTCTCCTAGAAGATCCGGTTGAGAGCATTCGAGGGAAAGATAGGGATTATTTTTACTTTCGCCCCTCTTAAGGCTATGGGAAAACTATGGGTCTATATAGTGGGGTTTATAATTTAGAAAATAACATTCTAATTCTTTATGGGAGCCGCCACATATTTGACACCACGTACGATATGAGTGCCGAAAGTAAAAAATATCAGTATCACTCATGTTTGTGTCAGAAATTACCAACCGTCGGGATCTTACGATTCTGTTTTCAGTAACTGAATCTTGGGCACGGGGTGTGTTGAGTGGGCACGGCCCCGTGTTCAGCTTACTGTCTGACTTAAAACAGGATTGCCAGTTCCAATGATTGGGCACGGGGCGTGTTCAGCGGGCACGGCCGTGCTGAGTTCTGCAGAAGCTGAAAAATTAAGAAAAATCCTAAAAAACAAAAAAAAAAAGAAAAAAAGAAAAACGATTAGGCCGTTGATTCCTAACTTTCTTAAAATCCTTGTGTCCCCAGAAACGGCGCCAAAAACTTGATGCGTGTGTGGTGGTATATGGATTTAAGTATATTTTAAGCCCTTTTTACACGTTAGTCAAGTTTTAAATTTATAAAAAACGATATTTTACTAACACCAAACACACATATGGGTAAGTTCACCCATCGTGAGCGTAGTATAGTGTTGGCAAGACACCGAGGTTGTCCAAGGACACAAGAGCTTTTACTACCGGTTTATCCTCAACGACTAATCAAATCAAAAGTTTGGAAAAAGGTTTTAAACTAGAAAAATAAAAACTAACTAAAATGCTGAAAAATAAAAATAAAAATAAAAACAGAAAGACAAGATGAATCACTTGGCTCCGACTCGTGTTTAGTGTAACCTTTGATTATTTCCTCACTTTTGCACTTTTTAAGAGATTATCTTAGTTATTGTAGTAGGCCCCTGTTTTGAAGGTGACGTTACCCTCAACCCAGTAGTTTGAGTCAGCAAGGATACAATCCTAAAGGGTCGGATTATTGAAAGATAATTAATTAAGTTATTAATGCATATTATGGTAGGCCCATGTTTTGAAGGTGACGTTACCCTCAACTAAGTAGTCTGCGTCAGCAGGGGTACAATCCTAAGTAGCCGGGTTAAAGTATTAATAGTAGCTTACATATGAGGGGATCAAAGAGTTTGGACCCCCGCCATCCAATATCGGTGGGTATTGAAGGAGGTCCTACTAAATTTGACCCAGGTCCTTGCAGGATCTATACACTGAACAAGGCAAGACTCTTGCCAAACCGTTCCCTTAACCCTCAACCAGGTAGCCAACATACCTCCATATAGACCGTGGAGATATGAATGGTGAAAATATTTTATTTTATATAGACAGTAAAATAATGCCAAGACACCACGGACAAACGATAAGGAAGAATCACCTTCAACATAAGAAACTAGTTATTAAAGTCATTAATACATAACCAAGTAAAAAGTGCGAAAAGATTAAAAATAAAAAGTATTACACTAGACACTTGTCTTCACCAAGTGATGTAAGAGACTTAGGCAAACATGGCCTTTGATTGTTAAGAACTCTTACGATCAATCTTGGATCCCGAGACAACTCACACACTCTTTGATGGACAATGGATGCTGGTGGTGGATGATGGTGTTATGGTGGTGGTGGGTGGTGGGTGAAGTGTGAGAGAGGTGGTGTGCTAAGGGATGGTTTGCAAATGAGCCAAGCACCCCTATTTATAGCCTGAACAGCAGCTCGGGCACGGCCCCGTGTCCATTGGGCACAGCCCCGTGTCCATCATCCTTCTCTTTCTTCATTAATTGCAGTTTGTCTGCATCAGTTGACCACGCTCCCGTGTCCGCTGGGCACAACCCCGTGTGCAGAAGCATATCTGTACTATCAAGATTTTCCTGGATTCTGCGAATCTTATAGTTACCACGGCCCCGTGTCCGCTGAGCACGGCCCCGTGGTGGGCGAGAGAAGCTTCTATCGCTTTGTCTTTTATGCTGGCACTTGGGCACGCCCCCGTGTTCACTGAGCACGGGGCGTGTTCAGCCTTCTGTTCTCTTGTTTTGCTTTGCTTGGGAAGATGCTGTCGGGGAGGTCGGGCATGCCCCGTTTGTTCCTTTTCTTGTATTTATGTTAGATTTAGCTTCCTTTTTGCTTCTTTTGTTAATTTGAGCTCATTTAATCCTGAAAATACAAAAGGAAGACATAAACACATTTTTTCCAACATTAGTACTAAAAAGGGTTAGTTTTATGCCACAGTTGATGTAATTTATATGTTGCATTTTGCACACATCAACATCCCATTCCTGTTGTATGGAATGTCAGAAACCAAAGTTTTAACCAAATAGAATTTCCTTTGTGGTATTTCTATAGTCTCCAAAGTGTAGTTTGATGCACTAAGATTTGAATGTATTATAAATCGCGATATATGGTATATTTCGATATACTAACAACGTGATGCTGATTTGCTAAAGCATAGTCTGATATGCTATTGTTTACTAAAAGTATAGTTTGATATACTATAAAATCATGATTTAGGTATATTTCGATATACTACCAACGTGATACTGTTTTACTAAAGTATAGTTTGATATACTACCGACTCTGTTATTTCACAAATTAAAGTATATTTTGATATACTACTAAAGCATAGTTGATATGCTATTTTCAAACAAAAGCATAACTTGAGATGCTAGTTACAAAACCAAAGTATAATTTGATATACTACCGATGCTTTCATTTTTAAACCAAAGTATACTTGTGATATACTACCAAATCTATTATTTCAGTAACCAAAGTATATTTTGATATACTATCTATTTAACTATTTCAAAACCAAAGTATATTTTTTTGTATATACTACAAACCTTTTATCAAAACAATGCATTTTAGAAACCAAACTTTTTACAAGGATTCATGGCTATTTTTGGAAACATAAAAATCGTTTTCTTGTGTTATCCAAAGCCATGAATCTTTTACAAAACCTATGTTACTCACAGGCATTTTTATGCTGACGTTTTATTTTCACATATGTTTCGGGCACTACTATGTGATTAATGTTAATGCATGCTATACATAGGATGGACCCGTGCCTTAGTGACTTTAAAACTTGAAAGACAATTATTTGTATTTATCTAGTTTGTAATAAAACAATAAGTTCATTAATGGAATAAAACAAATCTTTAATCACCATGTGTTCTGAAACAATGATTCTGTTACGACACTCCCCGACGTTTCCGCCGCGGTTTGTTGTTTTACGCGGTCGGGGTGTGACAAATAGATTCTGTTACGACACACCCCGACATCCATGATATTTCCAAGCATATTTCAAGTCCCCTATGCTTTAACATCCTTATAAAGCCTGAATTATGTGTTAACAGGGGTTAAATGCATCGAAAACATGTTTTTAAACATGCAGGGACCATTTTTAACATTTCTGAAACTTGGGCTGCATGTGGTCGCGTGACGTGACATCCCAGGCAGGGCCTGGTCGCGCAACGCGAGAGATGAATTTGGGCAGAAAGTTGTTTTTGAAACACAGCTTGCTGCACTTTGTTTTGTTTAATTGTTTTCAAGTCTTGATCACCAAGATAAGTGTTCTACAAGCACAAAATATGATCTTGGACACATTTTGCAATCCTATTAATACTTGGGCAATACTCATGCCACATGTCAAGATCCTACAATCCAAGAATTACTATAAATAACAAGCTCCTTTCATTCATCCATTGCTCATTTGCTTTCTTCTTCACTCTTTTGCTCTAAGTTAGAGTGCTACCATCTTTGGATACCTCCCATCCGAGTTTTCTGTCATCCTAGAACACAAGTGAGTGTTCTTCCTAGTCTTGTTTATTTATTTCAGCTATTTTAATCTGAAAGTCAAACAGTTTGACTACCGTTTGACTTTCGATTTTGACCATGAATTGGTCAAATCAATGTTCAATTGAACTTTTCAACGTGATCGTAATCACAATGGTTATAATCCCTTGCGATTATACCTACTGATTACCACATTTACTAGTCGAAGTGACGAGTCAAAGTTTCGGTTAAAATGCACAATTATGTGCATTTTACAACGGAACTAATTTCGGGTATCAAAAAACTTTGTTTTGATACCAAATCAGTTTTTCAACTTAGTTAAACATGTTTTGCATTGTTTAACTCGTCACTTCTAGTTAAGTGCTTATTTAGGGTCGTAAGTCGAGCGGTCTTGACAACCGCTTTGACTTTCGAATTCGACCTGTTTGGACGATCTTAGGATCCGGCCAAACACATATTTGTGACGATAGTTGTATAGGGAATAACCTCCTGAGGTTATACCTTATGGTCACATCGTTTGGTTAGTGTTATGATAAGTCGATTATTATATGACTAAAAATGACCAAAATGCCCTTTTTGAGCTTAAATCCGTTTTAAACATATGTAACTAACTTTTTGACATATAAAGTGATTTTGCAACTTAATTAAACATGTTTTGGCATATAAGACTTATCATAACTCATATTTAACCATCCGAACGCGTTTTTACGTAAATGACACGTTAAAGTAGCGTAAACTACCTTAACGGGTCAAAAGCACTTAGGATTCTTTTCAAATCAGAATGTAGACTTTGTTAAACCATTTCATATGAGTTCCAACATTCATTTGGTTTACAAGATCTCATTCTATCCGATTCCCCGATTTATTGTTGGGTCAAATTGGAGAATGATGTTATCAATTATGACGGCTTTAGTGTAGAAATTTTATTGTTTATATTATGTGGCGTTTTTGGTTATTTTAGTCGGACGTTTTAGGGTCTTTAATAGGTTTTCCAAGCAAGAGGCAGCTTGCTTGGAGGACAAGGCTTAGGGGCTATATATAGAGTACTAGACCTCATTTGTGAGGTGTGCATTTGGGAGCCACCACCCCGAGGGAACTCACCCGGGGTGGATGATTATTATGTATTGTTCTTATCCAATCAATGGAATATCATTATTTAATCTCATGTTCATCTATCTTCTTGTTTGTTTATGGTTCACAATTCACCCTTCTCATGTTTTATACCAAATCAAGACTGAAATCGGATCGTTTCAGACCTATCATTTGGTATCAGAGCCTCGGTGGCTCGTTTCAGTTTCAGCTTGGTCGGATCTACACCGAAAAACCGTCGAAGATGTAAAACAAATTCAGATCTGGGTTTTGAGATAATTTTCTATTTCAACGATTGTATTCTAAGTTTTTTTCATCCGTTAACGTTATCTTATTCATTAGGGTTTCAAACAACCAGCAACAAACCCTCAAATCTCCACCGGAAAATTCACGGTGAACAATAGAGCACAAGATAAACTCGCCTGAGGGAACTCACCCGGGGTGGATGATTATTATGTATTGTTCTTATCCAATCAATGGAATATCATTCTTTAATCTCATGTTCATCTATCTTCTTGTTTGTTTATGGTTCACAATTCACCCGTCTCATGTTTTATATCGAACCGAGACTGAAATCGGATCGTTTCGGACCTATCATTTGGTATCAGTGCCTCGGTGGCTCGTTTCAGTTTCAGCTTGGTCGGATCTACACCGGAAAACCGTCGAAGACATAAAACAAATTCAGATCTGGGTTTTGAGATAATTTTCTATTTCAGCGATTGTATTCTAAGTTTTTTTCATCCATTAACGTTATCTTATTCATTAGGGTTTCAAACAACCAGCAACAAACCCTCAAATCTCCACCGGAAAATTCATTGTGAACAACAGAGCACAAGATAAACTCGCCTGAGGGCTTTGCCGAAGACACTGATGACGGCAGCTTCCTCCAGGGCTTTATTGTCATGTTTCACCGACCTCTCACCGTTCCACCACCACCAACTACTGCCATACACTCACCACCTCCTCATCCGCCACTCGCCGTCATCGAAGAAATGTCACGGTCATGTTGCTACCGTCAACTGTCTAATCTCCGACGTTGACGGTGGCAGAGTAACCGATAAATTTGTATCAACTTGATAGAATGTTTCCTTCGACCATGAATTCTCCATCATCGCGAACATGTTGAAGAAGACCGAGTCGTTGGATTGTTTCGTGATTTCGAACGTCGTTTCTGATGCTGTGAAGGTTTTGTGCGAATAAAGCATTTACTGGTGTCGATTTGGTTGCCAAATTATCCACATAAGCGGCGGTGTTCCATACACGGTGATGATCCTCCCGGTGGTGATGGTTGGGAGGAGACTTCAGTAGTGGCAGTCGATATGTGACACCCCCAAAATCCACATGCGGAGCACCACCGCTTGAAGGCGTGACTGACCAGGATCTTAGCCACCAATCACATTGAACTCATGCGTATATTTCAATAAAAATTTCATTCAATAACAATAAGTATTACACGTTACAATATTTCACAGTTTACAGCAGAAGCATATTTAATTCGTTAAGTGTTTATAAACCACATATAAAAGCTCTTAGTCTTATGTTGCGTTTCCATGTAACTCGACCCATGACCACTCCATCTTCCCAGACAGCAAGTTCCCAATGTTATGCACCTAAAGGCCTGCAAGGCATGTAACAATGAGTCAACAACAAAGTTAAGCGAGTTCACAGTTGGTTGATTAGTTATTGAGTTTGTTTCAATAATTATAAGTTCGTTTTGTAAACCACGTATTAATCAGTATCCCTGTTTCCCAAACCTTCTCAATAATTAGTGGGGGCTTCCCATGTGAATTACCAGACCGTACCATATCGACTACTAACGAAAGTAAGTTGTGCCCTAAGTCAATGTCTATCATCATTGACCCTTTGCCTTAGTCCATTAGTACACGCCCGTTCGAACGACACGGTGTGAGGTTTGTTAAACCTAATAGGGCTATTAACTAATGACCCGCTCGCCATCGGCCTTGGCGATTAAGTCGATATAAAATGAGGGACTTCATGATAGGGTTTTGGTCCAGTGTGTTTAATCTTGTTGTCCTACCCAAGGAGGACGAACGTACGTATCCTACCCAAGGAGAATACGCGAGGTTTAATCTTGGCATCCTACCCATGGAGGATGGCCGTACATATCCTACCCAAGGAGAATATGTAGTTTCCGTTTTAGTTCTTTAACCCATTCCCAACCCTTGGGAATCCCATGCCTTGTAAAAAGTGTGAACTCACCTCGGTTTGCTCGGTTTGACTAGTTACGTGTTCAAGTTGCTCAAAACAATCCTATCATGGTTTATCAATAACAATCAGTGTCGCATTCGTATTAAATCACGTATTTTGTCACATAATACACAGGTTGCACTCACGGATTATGCACATAATTGTCCGCATTATAACAGTTAACCACTACATACATTAATCAGGTTATCACAGTTTATCCCCACAACGGATGTTCATACCACATACAAGCTTACATAATACACTGTACACATTCGAAATACAAGTTATCTCATATCACAAGTATTATCTACTAAATAACACCTGACAATTTATTGCATTAACCCTTTTAAGGTGTGGCCCAATCACGGTGTGCGGCCCAAATTAATCAAACCATCCCACAAAACTGCGTGGCCCAAATAACTAACAATCCATAATCTAAATAAACCAGCTCAAACAAATCTAACTTGAACAATTCTAGTATGGTTTCATCAACATAACATTCATCTCTTTAAACCCTATGTTTTACCAATAGATAACCATTATTAGTTCGAAACCAAGGGTTCATAGAGCCATCATATTTTCTACATCTGTGTTCTTATTCACAGCAAACATAATTTGTAAATTAACATGCACCACATCACACACTTTCTTCGCCCCTCATTCATGGCGAAACCCTTGTTTCGTCGCCCCTTAATCATGACGAAACCCATGTTTCGTCGTACCCCAACATGGCGAAACTCATGTTTCGTCGACCCCATTCATTTGTCAAACCCTAATCACCAAATAATGGTACAGAACATAACATGAACTCCATCATTACACATAGTCATTTAATTATCGATTTACAGAAATACTAAGCATGCTATATCCAATCTATTTATACATGTGAAACATTAACAATTTACAAATTGCATACATATAAACAATCATATATTCCTTGATAATTCACATGCAATTATGATTACAGTGGCCGACAACATGAAGTGAGGGTTATCCAAATGGCTGCATTTTCTAAATATATCACATGCAATGATATAGAATATCGGGCCAACAAAGCAATTAAGGATACAATGACATTACTAACCGGAGGTGCTTAGACTGATGAAAAGAGATGCCTCGAAGGAGTCCACTGCCGTCGCGGTTTAGAGAGTGGTGTAGGGTTTAATACAAAAGATTGTACGTATCATATATACATATACAAGCGACAAATATTTTGGGCCGTTTAATTACGATGGGAGGTTGGGTCGAGGAGGAGGACTGGGCCGAAGCCCTTATGGTGAAACTACCCCTCGAATAAAGACCAAACCTTTCGTCGCACTAGACTTGACGAAAGACTTTAACGTTCGACGAGTATTTTGACATGGAAATAATCAATTGTAACACACATAAGTTTAGTATGGGAATGCTTGATAAGTAATTTTTTTAATAGAATTATCCCAAGCACTACACAAAATCATAATCTTTCATTCACTCACTAAACGTTAAGACGATTCATTTATCATGACACAAGGGTGCACATTTTACAACATAATGAGTCATGAAAGTATAGTTCAACAGTTCATCAAATAAGCGTCAACAGTTAAATCAAATATGCATCAACACTTAATCAAATATGCATCAGCTGTAACATAAGAAATTTTGAGAAGATAGTGCGAAATAAATAACGTGTCGAGGAAAGACCTTGAAAACTCGAGTTGTCACATCATCCCCAACTTGAAAGAAATTTCGTCCTG
>JARYGA010021412.1:0-23781 GCA_030545235.1 Helianthus tuberosus
TCTTTTCTAATGGATGGCTTGATATGATTACGGCATTGAAGATACCATCGAAGTCATGCAGTGGCGGATCTTGCTCGTTAAACGTGCCAGGGCCGAAAGACACGGACACTAAAAAAAGCCCGGGCAAGCCCGGGCCAAACATAGTATATATAAAAAATTTCGATCGAAATGCGGAAAATTAGCACTACGGCCGAGAAACTTGCCCGGGCCGTGGCCCTGCCACAGCCCTATTAAGATCTGTTAGACAAATAAATAAGTTAGACAAATGTTTATTCTAGAGGGTAGCTAAGTGCATTTATGTAATCTATATATAGTTTTCTCTTATTATGTTTTTTATGAAGAATCTATATTGAAATATACGGGTTGATTTGGTACCAGAGCCAAGCACCCTTAACCCTAAAAAAAATTTCACTGCCGTCTGTCAATTCTGCCGATCAAAATCCTCAACAAACATCGGCTATCTTCAACAATCATCATTGATTTTCTGTTCTACTCAACAATGGCGGCAATAACCCCCTTTTCTACTCAAGAGAAAACAATCCATAATTCACACAAATTCGCCTTCACCCTAAACCATATCAACTATGGCTATTGGAAATCGATGATCGAGCCGTTTCTTACCTCTAACCACCTGTTTGGTTATGTCGATGGCACCATTCCTTGTCCACCAGAAAAAGTTTCCATTGTGGATGCTACCACAGATAACCCTAGCTATCGTGGATGGATTGCAAACGACGCACACGTTCGCATGCTTATCATCTCCACTGTTTCAGAAGTTTCTTTTCAACATATTCAAGGAAAAACATCCCGGGATGTGTGGCTCTCTTTGGAACAGGCCTACGCCCCTGCAACATCATCACATGAGTTTACTCTTAAAACCCAATTACTCAAGATTACCATGAAAAGTGATGAGAAACCCGTAGATTATCTAAGCCATGCTCAAGAATACGCTACGGCTCTTGCAAATATTGGTGAACCAATGAAGGATAAAGACCTTGTTATGCTTACCATTGCTGGCCTCTGTGAAGAGTATCACGGCCTTAAAAGCAACCTGCTTGCTCGTTCTCCTGCTGTAAAGTTTAATGAGTTACATGGTTTACTTAGTGATCATGATTATTTACTTAACCGCTCGCAACCTGCTGTCCAAACTGTTGCTGCTTCTCAACCATTTGCTGCTGCTGCTACAACCACCCCTGCTGTGGTTCAACCAACCATTGATACTATCCAACAACAACTTCAATCATTACAGCTCATGGTTGCCCAACTAGGATATCAACTCAATCCGGTTCAATCTGCAACGCCATCACAACCACAAGCTAATTTCTCTTCTCGGTCCTTTAATACCAACAGTCGTACCAACCGAGGGGGCCGTGGAAACTTTCGCGGAAACAACCGAGGCAACCGTGGAAACCGTGGTAACCAAGCAAACCAAGGCAACAGGCAATTTTTGTGGGCGTCCACTCAAAAAATGGTGTATGGTCATTGCAACCGATGCGGTATTGGCCATCTACCCTCACAATGTCCTAATCAAGCCATTACTTCCCGGGCTCAACCGCAAGCTCATTATGCTCAATCTGAAGCCGACACTTATACAACTTGGAAACCAGACACGGGAGCTAATCACCCTGGCACTCCAGACTTAGCTAGCCTAGACAACTCTGAGGCATATTATGGTAACGATTCTCTTCGAGTTGGTGACGGTAACCCATTACCTATTTTCCATATCGGTTCCAAAACTTTTTCTTCTTCACATAAAACATTTACCCTATCAAATATTCTACATGTTCCTGCTCTTAAAAACAATCTATTGTCGGTTCAAAAATTTTGTTCTGATAATAATGTGTTCTTTGAATTTCACTCTTCGTTTTTTGTTGTGAAGGACGAGGCTACCCTCCTTACGGGTCCCAGTGAACAGGGTCTATATTCCATCCGGCTTCCCACTTTTCGGTCCATTCCCAAGGTTGCATTCACCGCTACTAAAGCTTCTTCTTCTGTTTGGCATCAACAGCTTGGTCATCCACATAGTCAAGTTTTTCATTCAGTTGTTTCGTCTTGTTCTTTACCAGTTACAAATAAATTGTCTTCTTCTTTTTGTACTTCTTGTCAGTTGGGCAAGTCATCAAAACTATATTTATCAAACTCTACTTTTCGTAGTAATAATATATTGGATCTGGTTTATTGCGATGTTTGGGGTCATGCTACTATGTCATTTGATGGTTATCGTTTCTTTTTATTATGTGTTGATCATCACACTCGTTATATGTGGTATTTTCCTCTTGTTTACAAATTTGATGTGTTTGCAACCTTTACTAACTTTGTTCGTATGGCTGAGCGACAATTTAGCACCAAACTTAAAAGTGTCCAAACTGACTGGGGGGGAGAATTTCGAAATCTTTCCTCCTTTTTTACCTCACTCGGCATTGTTCATCGTCGTTCATGCCCACACACGAGTGAACAAAATGGCTTCGTCGAGCGCCGACACCGTCATGTCGTTGAAACTGGTCTTGCACTCCTTGCTCAATCCCGATTACCACAACGTTTCTGGTCATTTGCCTTTCAAACGGCTGTCTATCTCCTTAATCGACTTCCCTCTCGTGTCTCCTCAAATCACTCTCCCTTTCAGCTTGTCTTTCATCGACAGCCGGATTACTCATTCCTACGAGTGTTCGGATGCCAATGTTTTCCCTACCTCCGCCCTTGCTATCGCCACAAACTTAATTTCCGATCTATTCCATGTATATTCCTTGGATACAGTCCTGTTCACCACGGATACCAATGTTTTGATCCGACAAATGAACGTATTTATGTTGCCCGACATGTACGTTTCAATGAAACTATATTTCCTTACCAAGAATCCCCATCCTGTCCTAAACCAACTAACTCGTCTACATCTCCTTATGTTTCTATTTTCCCTGATCCTACACTTTCCACCTTTTCTAATCCCACTCCTATTGATCCTTCTTCACCCACTGTACCACCATCACCACCCCCAACCCAAAGCTCCCCCCAAACCCAATCTCCAACGCCACAATCACCAACCCCACCCCCACCGCCTACCCGCACTCGTCCATCTCATTTATGTCCTAACCCAAAACGTACAACATTCTTTGACCCTTCGGCCAATGTAGCTCATATAACCCCACACCCAACTGAACCAACCTCATTTACCGTTGCTAACAACTCCCCGGAGTGGCGTCGTGCCATGGCTGATGAGTTTCAGGCTCTGCTTCGAAATGGAACTTGGTCTTTAGTTCCACCTGTTCGTAACACTAATGTTATTGATTGTAAATGGGTTTACAGGTTAAAGACAGACCAGCACGGTAATCTTAGTCGTTACAAAGCCCGTCTAGTGGCAAAAGGCTTCCATCAGCAGTCATGAATTGATTACAATGAAACGTTTAGTCAGGTGGTCAAGCCCGCTACCATTCGCACGGCCTATCTATCGCTGTTTCCAGAGGGTGGTCCTTAAGGCAATTAGATGTTCAAAATGCTTTTCTTCATGGTGACTTACAAGAGACTGTTTATATGACTCAGCCTCCAGGTTTTGTGAATCCTTCGAAGCCTGATCATGTGTGGCTTCTTCGAAAATCCATCTATGGTCTCAAACAGGCCCTCGGGCGTGGTTTACTAAGCTTTCAACAACTTTACAACAGCTTGGTTTCCATGGCTCGAAAAACGATCCCTCTCTATTTCTCCTCCAACAAGCTGGTTCTATTGTCTATATGCTAGTTTATGTTGATGACATTATTATTACAGGAAGCAATGATCGTGCTGTCACTGGTATCATTCGGCAGCTTGGTTCGATGCTTGCTATCAAAGACTTGGGTCGGTTACACTATTTCCTTGGTATTGAAGTTCTGCACCACCAATCGGGTATTGTTCTTTCTTAGCGAAAATACCTACTTGATCTTATTCAACGTGCAGGCTTATCTGACTCCAAACCCGTGGCCTCACCTGTAACAACCTCAGTAAAACCGACACCCTCATAATATGTCTAACACTCTAGTATATTTTAGAATGTCCCAATATGTCTTATATTACACCCCGTACGTGAAAACCAAGCCCGAAATACGTTATAGTTTATAAAATAAATTAAAAACAATAAAAATTAAGTTGAGGCGGGCCGCGTAGACCCACCCCAACCACTTACGCGGGCGGTATCCGGGTTGAAACCTGATATCGTTGATTTCCTTAGTTTAAGCGGGCCGCGTAAGACCCCGTTTAAGTTAACGCGGGCCGCGAGAGACCCAAAGTGTGGCGCACCCCGGTGATGACACGTGTCATCATCGTGTCGAAGCTAGGTGGTGACCCGGATCAGCTATACGTTGACTACATGTTGACGCGGGCCGCGTAACCCTATGGCTACGTTTACGCGGGCCGCCTGAGAGTCGTATATCAGCACTATAAATAGAACGCACCAGTTTTCGTTTTCCGTTGCTCACAATTCATTCTTAATCTCAATTTATGAAGTAGTAGAAGTTATAGGCGGGTATTATACCCCTAATTAGCGAGGTTCTACTCCGTTGTAAGTATTATAACCCCAGTTTCATAATAGTTACGCTGCCCGATTGATTTAGGGTTCCGTAACAACTGTCGTGGTTCTGCCCGACGTAGTTGTTGGAATGCCGTCTCGGGGAGGGTATCATTTATATTTTCAAAGGGTTATGATACTAACCAATCTACATTTGTATAAATTATAGATTATATCCAGGAAACCCTCACGAGAAGTCTAAGATAGCAATGTGAGTTTATCCTCTTTTTGTTAACCTTTTTGGAATGTTTTACAAAACCTTAAATGTTTTACAATGCGATTAAGCAGTGATTGAGTCTTTGTAGTTCTTCAATTACTGCCGGTATGTTGGGGTTTTGTATACAAAATTTATTACTTGCGAGTAGTAAGTCGGAATGACAGTACTTTACCATTGGACAACGAGTTAGCCAATGTGTAATATGACCAGCCAGTCAAGGATTGACAGTACTGAATGAGTAATTGTGTAGACATAAACAATGTGATCGCTCTCAATACTGTGTTAATTGATAAAATGTTTCTTGATTAAATTGGGATTCACTCACCAGTATTTCCCGCTGATAAAATATTTTTAAAACATGTTTCAGGTAACACAATGTGAAAGACAACTGGGAAAAAGCCAGCTCGAGAGCACTGACGGCTTGGAAAATAAGTGGCTATAAAATTTACCTAAAATACGATGTTTTAAATTCAATAAAATAGGGTTTGTCCCTATAAATATATTGTTATAAGAAACTTGGGTTTTGCCCATGTGATTATTAATATCAAATATGGTGGTTTTACTCTGATAAACATTTCCTAACTACGGTCCTGATGTAAATTTCGCTGCGAGATTAAATAGCTGATACCACCAAACTCTGAGCTGGCGGCCGCCCGTTCCCGGGACAGATAAGGGATCGGGGGTTGCGACAGAAGGTGGTATCAGAGCCTAGCCACTGGTCTGAGCCAAAGAAGTGTTCTGCTGACACTTAAATTTTATATTTTGTGTTAGGAAATAAATTACGGAATTACCTGCATAACTGTAATTAATTGTTATGTGTTATTTGACTATCTGTTAGTTTACAGTATGGGTGATCAAGGACCCTCAGACATGAGTCGTCAGTTGTCTGATTCTCCTAAGAGTGAAGGTACTTCTTCACAGCCTGCCCTTTCTGGGTATACTGCTGATCAGGAAGAAGGAGTGTTTGCTTTTAAAGCTCAGTCAGAAGAGCCATTCCCTCATAAGAAACGAGGATGGTTCAGTAAGGAAGCCTTTGCTCGTAGGAAGAGAATGCGAAAGTTTCAACAGCAAAGAGTTTTAGCAGCCGCTAAGCGTAAGACAGATGCCCAAACACAGGATATGCTTATTAGAAGCCTAGCTAATTTCCATATCCTAGCTACAACTGCTGCTGACCCAAGTCTGGAACAATTAGTAGCACCCCAACCACAACTACCAATCCAAGAACAACCCATGGAGATAGAAAACCAGGAAAATCAAGTGGAGATGCATGACTTTAACCCAGAAGAAATCCCTAGGATACCTGCACCAAACCCCCTAGATCCAAATTACGACCCCTGGTGGGATGATAATAGGGATTTTGTGCAACGTTATCCGATACATGAAAACACACAGAACATAGAAGCCTATCCAGGTATGGACCCTTTAGATCCCTATTACAACGATGAATATATTAGGGAGATCTTAGAAGATCCTTACCGATTTCAGGCACTTTCACCCCCATATCAGGAACCCGCACCCCAGATTCCAAACCCAGTCCGAGAACCTGCACCCCCAATGAGTGCAGAAAACGTGCAAGAGCTTAGGACTTTCGGGGAGGAAATTTTAGAAAGTAGTGAGAGAATGCGTCAGGTAGGAGAGCGTCTCGTATGGAAATACGATGAGCGCAATATGGATTTTTGGATAAATCCATATCCGTGATGTGATGGAGGAGACGATAATAGTAATAATAATAAAATAAAATATGTGTGTACGGATGCATATTATTATTAGTGTGATTCTATTTCTGTTGGTATTGTAATTTTTATTTCAGTACTAGTGTGTAATAGACGCATAGTATATGAAAAGAGTATAGTCGCAATGATCGACGCTTTTGGCAAAAATGCGTATCATGTGATTAACTATATTAAGATATTAATTGTGATATTAATATGGGATAAATGTTTAAAATTCAGATGGCCGACGAAGGAAATCAAGGAAATCTGAATAATGATAACCAGAGTAACATTAACGTGGTTAATGAGAATCCAAGCATCAATAACAATAACAATCAAGTGGATAATAGTGCTATCCAACACATAGTAGCACATGGAATTATAGATGCAATGCCATTTATTCTTCAAACTGTTAAGGATGCTGATAATAAAAGTAAGCATAGCAGTAAGCGACCAATTGAACCAGAACACAGTGTAAACAATGGACCTTTACTTCAAATGCCTATTCCCAAAAGTAGAAGAACCGTGTCTTATGGTTGTTCTTATAAAGAATTCTGGTCTTGTAAACCAATGGAATTCTCGGGCAATGAAGGGGCCATTGCAACTCTACGCTGGGTAGAGAAGACTGAGGGAGTCTTAAGGATAAGCAAGTGTGCTGAAGAAGATAAGATACTGTTTGCTTCTAATCTGTTTAAAAATGCAGCACTAGAATGGTGGAACACTATCCTTCAATCAAGAGGAAGTGATAGAACCTACAATATGACATGGGAAGAATTTAAGGACAAGGTAGAAAGGAAATTCTGCCCACCTAATGAAAAGGAACAAATAACAAACAAATTTCTAAACCTTAGGATGACTGGTGTGGATAGTAAGGGATACACTAAAATATTCTTTGAATATGCCAGAATAGTGCCAACTCTTGCTTCACCAGAACCAGTATTAATCTCCCGTTATATTTGGGGATTAATTGGAGAAATAAGACACGTAGTCAAGGCAGCTAGACCTCAAACCATAGAAGAAGCTGTAGAACTAGCAAATACCTTGACAGATGAATTAGTCCGTACCCGAGAAGAAAATCAAAGAAGGAACCTAACCCAAAAGCTCACACAAGAATTTCGTTCTGGAAATTTTAATCATGGGAAAAATATAGGTTCTACCTCTACACTTTACTGTAGGAATTGCAAAAGAAAGCATTCAGGAAGATGCTCCATATACTGTAACTTTTGCAAAATATCGGGACACAAGGAAGAAGACTGCAGGAAGAAAAAAAGCAGGATATGCTACAACTGTGGAGAACAAGGTCACATTAAGCCTAATTGCCCAAAATTAGCTCCAGCTCCAGATAACAAGAACACTAAAAATGCTAGAGCATTTGTTCTGACTGCAGATGAAGCCAAGATGATTCCAGATGTCATAGTTGGTACATTTTTAGTTAATAATATCTTTGCTAAAGTATTATTTGACTCTGGTGCAAACCAAAGTTTTATTAATACATCATTTTGCAAAATTCTAAATCAGTCATTAACTAAACTACCACAATTATGCTTAGTAGAGACAGCCAATGGAGAAACCGTTAGGATTTCTGAAATCTTGCAGGGAGCAAGCATAGAAATTTTAAATCAGAAATTTATTGCAAATCTTTATCCCATGAATCTGGCAGGATTCGATGTTGTTTTAGGAATGGATTGGTTAATAGCCAATAAAGCCAGCATTTTATGTGATCAAAAGTCAATTCAAGTAAATTCACCAAAAGGTAAAACGATCACAATTAAAGGAGATAAAATCTCTAGGTCTACTAAATTTATCCCTGTGATGAAAACTGCAAGTTCTCTAAGAAAAGGTTCTATAGTGTATTTGATTTCTATAATCACTAAGACTAAAGGAAAAGAACTAAAGGACATTCCAGTAGTATCTCTGTTTTCAGATGTATTTCCAGAAGAATTGCCAGGACAACCTCCAGACAGAGAAGTTGAATTCAGAATCCATTTAATACCAGGAACATCATCGATTGCCAAAGCACCTTACCGTTTGGCACCCGCAGAAATGCAAGAATTAAAGAAACAATTAGATGAATTGTTGGAGAAAGGATTCATACAGCCAAGTTCGTCGCCATGGGAAGCGCCGATATTGTTTGTTAAAAAGAAGGACGGATCAATGCGTATGTGCATTGACTACCGTGAATTAAACAAAGTCATGATTAAGAATCGGTATCCATTACCGAGAATCGATGATCTGTTTGATCAACTGCAAGGAGCTCGATTTTTCTCTAAAATCGATTTAAGGTCAGGATATCATCACTTAAAGGTACAGGAAGAGGACATTCCTAAGACCGCTTTTAGAACAAGGTATGGTCATTATGAATTTACTGTCATGCCATTTGGTTTAACCAATGCCGCAGCCGCATTTATGGACATGATGAACCGAATATGTAAGCCATATTTGGATAAATTCATAATTGTCTTCATAGATGATATTCTAATTTATTCTAAGAATAAAGAAGATCATGTAAAGCATTTGCACGCACTTTTAAGTTTGTTAAGAAAAGAAAAGCTTTATGCTAAATTCTCTATGTGCGAATTTTGGTTAGAACAGGTACAATTCCTTAGACATTTAGTTAATCATGAAGGAATTCATGTAGATCCAACAAAGATTGAGGCGATTACTAAATGGAAAATCCCTGAATCACCAATCGAGGTTAGAAGTTTCTTAGGATTGGCCGGTTTTTATAGAAGGTTTATTCAAGATTTTTCTAGAATAGCCATTCCCTTAACTAAGCTAACCTGTAAATCTGTTAAGTTTGAATGGGGAGTAAAACAAGAAGAAGCCTTTAGAATCCTTAAGCAAAGATTAACCCATACACACATACTAGCATTACCAGAAGGAGCTGAAGACTTTGTAGTCTATTGCGATGCTTCTAAATTAGGTTATGGATGTGTATTGATGCAACGATAAAAGGTTATAGCTTACGCATAGAGACAACTTAAGAATCATGAAGAGAATTATTCAACCCATGATTTAGAATTAGGAGCTATAATTTTTTTGCTCTTAAAATTTGGAGACATTACCTTTATGGTAGTAAGTTTACCATATTCACTGATCATAAGAGTTTAAGGTATATCTTCAAACAAAAGGAGTTGAATATGAGACAAAGACGCTGGATGGAGATGCTTAGTGACTATGATTGTGATATCCAATATAATGAAGGAAAAGCAAACGTAGTAGCAGATGCTTTAAGCCGAAAGTATCATGTAACAACCTCGGTAAAACCGACACCCTCATAATATGTCTAACACTCTAGTATATTTTAGAATGTCCCAATATATCTTATATTACACCCCGTACGTGAAAACCAAGCCCAAAATACGTTATAGTTTATAAAATAAATTAAAAACAATAAAAATTAAGTTGAGGCGGGCCGCGTAGACCCACCCCAACCACTTACGCGGGCGGTATCCGGGTTGAAACCTGATATCGTTGATTTCCTTAGTTTAAGCGGGCCGCGTAAGATCCCATTTAAGTTAACTCGGGCCGCGAGAGACCCAAAGTGTAGCGCACCCCGGTGATAACACGTGTCATCATCGTGTCGAAGCTAGGTGGTGACCCGGATCAGCTATACATTGACTACATGTTGACACGAGCCGTGTAGCCCTATGGCTACGTTTACGCGGGCTGTCTGAGAGTCGTATATCAGCACTATAAATAGAACGCATCAGTTTTCGTTTTCCGTCGCTCACAATTCATTCTCAATCTCAATTTCCGAAGTAGTAGAAGTTATAGGCGGGTATTATACCCCTAATTAGCGAGGTTCTGCTCCGTTGTAAGTATTATAACCCCAGTTTCGTAATAGTATTCTGCCCGATTGATTTAGGGTTCTGTAACAACTGTCGTGGTTCTGCCCGACGTAGTTGTTGGAATGCCGTCTCGGGGAGGGTATCATTTATATTTTCAAAGGGTTATGATACTAACCAATGTACATTTGTATAAATTATAGATTATATCCAGGAAACCCTCACGAGAAGTCTAAGATAGAAATGTGAGTTTATCCGATTTTTGTTAACCTTTTTGGAATGTTTTACAAAACCTTAAATGTTTTACAATGCGATTAAGCAGTGATTGAGTCTTTGTAGTTCTTCAATTACTGCCGGTATGTTGGGGTTTTGTATAAAAAATTTATTACTTGCGAGTAGTAAGTCGGAATGACAGTACGTTACCATTGGACAACGAGTTAGCCAATGTGTAATATGACCCGCCAGTCAAGGATTGACAGTACTGAATGAGTAATTGTGTAGACATAAACAATGTGATCGCTCTCAATACTGTGTTAATTGATAAAATGTTTCTTGATTAAACTAGGATTCACTCACCAGTATTTCCCGCTGACAAAATATTTTTAAAACATGTTTCAGGTAACACAATGTGAAAGCCAACTGGGAAAAAGCCAGCTCGAGAGCACTGACGGCTTCGAAAATAAGTGGCTATAAAAGTTACCTAAAATACGATGTTTTAAATTCAATAAAATAGGGTTTGTCCCTATAAATATATTGTTATAAGAAACTTGGGTTTTGCCCATGTGATTATTAATATCAAATATGGTGGTTTTACTCTGATAAACATTTCCTAACTACGGTCCTGATGTAAATTCCTCTGCGAGATTAAATAGCTGATACCACCAAACTCTGAGCTCGTGGCCGCCGGTTCCCGGGACAGATAAGGGATCGGGGGTTGCGACATCCCCAATGTGTCCTAAGTCTGTTTTATTACCAGGAGATAGCCCTCTTTTTGATGATCCAACTCGGTACCGCCAAGGTGTTGGTGCCCTGCAATACGCCACCTTGTCTCGTCCCGATCTTGCTTTCACGGTTAATAAGGTCTGTCAATTCATGCATGCACCCACTGATAATCAACGGACAGCTGTCAAACGCATCATTCGTTATCTCAAAGGCACTCTTAATCTTGGGCTTCTCTTCAAACAAAACTCCACTTCACTTCTGCATGCGTTTTCGGATTCTTTCTGGGACGACCATCTGGTACCTCTTCAAGCTTACTCTGATTCTGACTGGACTGGCTGCCAGGTAGACCGTCGATCCACGGGGGGATATGCTATCTATTTGGGATCAAACTTAGTTTCTTGGTCTGCTCGAAAACAGAAGACTGTCTCTCGGTCTTCCACAGAATCAGAGTACAAAGCCATTGCTGACACTGTTGCTAAGATAATCTGGTTAAAATCTCTTTTACAATAACTTGGTGTTAAATCTGCAAAACCAACACTCTGGTGTGATAATATTGGTGCCACTTACCTCTCAGTGAATCCTGTCTTTCACGCTCGCACCAAGCATGTTGAAGTTGATTTCCACTTTGTTCGTGAACAGGTTGCTAAAGGAAATCTAAATGTTCAGTTTATCAAGACCGATGATCAGGTTGCTGATGTCTTCACGAAACCTCTATCGTCACAAAGATTCGAGTTCTTGAGGTCCAAGTTGCAGGTCGTTCCCCGCCCTCAACTTGCGGGGGAATGTTAGACAAATAAATAAGTTAGACAAATGTTTATTCTAGAGGGTAGCTAAGTGCATTTATGTAATCTATATATAGTTTCTCTTATTATGTTTTTTTATGAAGAATCTATATTGAAATATACGGGTTGATTAGATCCGCCCATGAAGTCATGGTTGTTGTTCAGACGCATCCGATCATTCCAAACAAAAACATCTTGAACATCCTATCAGTAAATCGATAGACGGTAACTACATTCCTTCCGTATTAGATGTTTACTTTATGTGTTCCTTTTATTGTTTTATGTATATTGTTCTTCGTTTCGAATTGAAAATCGTTGATAAGGAGTGCTCCAATTGGCGATTCATTGCAATGAAGAGCCGAAAAGGTGTCAAAAAGGAACTAGGTAAGTAGTTTCATTCTTTTTATCTCAGAATTCCTTTCCATATGTTGCTACATCTAGCTCTAATTTTTTATTCCACAAATAAATTTGTCATTTGGATAGTCTGATTCCTATTTAATGTTTTTTTTACTATGTATGGATCTTAGTCGACTGATTAAATTGTAGTTACATAATTTAATTTGTTTGATTACTTGTAGATTTGGAGTTTAAATTGTGATGTTAGATTGATTATGAATGTGAACAAGGCACTATTTTATTCGAATTATATTGGTGCTAAAATCAAGATGACTGATAAATTTTAAATGGGCGTCTCACATAAAACTACAGAATTTCTTAAGATGAACCCTAATGGAAAGTTGGTGTTTTTTGGTTTAATCTAATTCACATATGCTGATAAAATACAAAAAATAATATAATATTGTTTAGTATTTTAGGATTTTTCATTAATGTAGTTTCTTGCTCTTGAGACTCCTTACAGGGCTATAGTGAGCAATAGATAGACTTTTCATCATTTGAGCTTGATGCACATACTAGAGGTTGGTTATATCCAAGATTAGGATATGGCATCTACATTAAACCAGTTAGTAGTTCCCTTTTTTCATTTATATCTTTTATCATTTTTTTTGAAGGTATAGATCATATATATGACTCTCTGTTATGAAGGTAGAAGTGATCTATATTGCTGGCGGTTTTGAAGCTTTGAACATATGTACATGTGTAGGTGTAAAATGGATATATCTATTTTTATTTTGATTTGCGTTATTTTGCAAGGAGACTAGAGACGCCGGTAAGCGGATTGGTGAAGGAATTTGAAGGCGGTTAGAAAGATGAGAACGAAGAATATTCGAATAATTAGTGGAGTTGAGTATTGCTCGTCGAAAACTCTGTATGAAACGTGTAAGGATGTTGAACAGATGATTCGAGAATGATCGTTCAATAAGTTGACGTTTGATATCATGCTTGCTTAGGAATCGCCTATGTCAGCCAATGAACTATCTCATACGGTAGAAACTGATTGTTTATTGTTTATTGTTTATGTTATGTAGTATGTAGAAACTGAATGTTATATCAGGAGTATGCAAACTGAACATAGATTGTTTAGGTCTAAAACTGAATGATAAAAGTGATTAATATTTGATTACAAATTTACAATTGTGATTAGAGGAAGGTGAAGTAGAGACGAATGTCTAAGTGGACGATTTGACATGAAGTTTTTGGTTAGGTTTAAGGCGATTGAAAAATGAACCTAAGCAAGGCCTATACAGTTATGTAACATATGTAACAGGAGTGAATAGGTTAGCATTGCTAAATGCTTAATTTTCAATTGCCACTAGGTTACACTTCTAAAAAAGTGTTTTAGATTGAAGGAATGTTATCTCATGTCCAAACATAAATCCTTTAGGTCCAAAACTGAATTCTGAAAGAGATGCACAACTGAATACAAATTTACGATTGTCATAAGATGAAGGCACGCTAGATACAAATTTACGATTTTCCTCAAACTCTTTAATAAAAACTACTTTAAGTTCATATGATAGTCCTTTGAGATGTACCTAGCTATCAAAACTTTTAGTAATCAAAAAGAGTTTTTTCTTATTATTAATGTGTTCATTCAGTTGGTGTTGCATGTAAGTTTTGTTTTGGATAGTACTTTTATATTTTATTAACAATGTTTTCTTTCTCTAATTTGATATCTATTGTTTATTAGCTACATGTCGAAGGAGAACGAGGCTTCTTTTGGGATAAATGCAAGGAGCTCGGGTTGGACCGGGACTTTTGTGTTGAACATGTGGGAGAAGATGACAATGGCACGACCCAATTTTTTTCTCATCTAGCGAAGTCGGGTTAATTTTTTTATCCCATAGTGCCAAAACCTCCCAAGTGTAAGTAATTATATTTCCCTTTGTTTTTTTTTTTCGTGTGGCTCTTATGTGGTGTTTTTTTTTGTTAGAAGTAATTGATTTATAGAAATTTTAGCATTCTAATGTTTGGTACCACGCATGAAAATATGGAGATTGATTCAGTAGGTTGCGGGAAGGTTTTTGACACATAACGATAGAATTATAGGGGGTTTTATTTTGGTTTAACTGGGTTATCATGGGCCCAACTTATGTTTATGCTCTTTCACATCTTTTATAATGATCAGTTATGGTGAAGAGCGTTATTAAATTCCGAGATTGACGTACTTAAACTATAACATGAATTTTATTAAGATGATGAAATAGTGTTAGAAGTTAATTTAGTTATTCAATGTTTTTAAAATACTTACAATATCTCTAATTCTAAATGTGAAAAGTTGTCTAAAGGTGATTGCTCACTTAGTTTATACTACTAACATGACGTGTTTTACGATATTTCAGATTATGGATTATGCATTGTGAGTGCAGAACCTTGGCTGAAGACATTATTGGCCTTCTAACCATTGATATTGCCATCAACATGTATGTGTGGGTTCTAATTATGACCAATGAAATCCATATAAACATGCTTAATCAGAGGTGTGCTGTATATGTTCTTTATATTACTACTTTTTTAAATAATAGTCTGGCCACATATGCAATTTACCTTTATTACCCTTCTTTTGAATGTAGTATAGGTATTATGTCATCAAAAGGACTTTTCTATGTTTTGATTGGATAAAAATAAAACACGTTATCTGGTTGTCCAATTCGATAAAATACAACAATGACTATATGTAATAAATAATCTCAATCGTAAGGTCTTGAAATGGGTATAAACTATTATTATAGAGGATTCCTTTTTTAAATAATATGATTTTGGTAAAACTTTAAAGAGCATATGTTTAACTCCTTTTGACCCGTTAATGAGGTCGAAGAGTATTTCCCTTCGCCATTAACTCAAGCCGGAAGAAAAAAAGAGATGCGCACCAACTCACATAACTACTTATAGGACCAGTTGAAAATTATTTCAACAATCAATTAATATCACTATTTTCATTTGTGAAACCGCATGTTCACGCGGACAATAACCTAGTTACTATATAAAGCATTTCCTATTTACAAAATGGTAAATTCCCATCAAATTTTAAGATGACATATGAAGGGCAAGTTAAAATGCCTAACTTTTTGCCATTTTCTTCCATTCATATCCCTCTTTCCTTGATCAAATGCTCCTTGATCAAATGCATTTATGTTTAATAAATCTATACTATATATTAGATTTTTTATAAATAATAAAAAAAATAAGCTTATGGATAATAAACTCATCACATTCATCAAGAATATATATTCAAAAATACATTCTATTGTATTTGGACTAAAGGACTAATCAGTGAACCAAAATTAATCAAATTTAACATAAAATGTGTTTTTTTTTAATTCTAGACAAGTTAGTTAAAAATTTAGATGTAAATTGTCGACTCCGTCGCAACACGCGAGTTTCCCACTAAATAATTTTTTTTTTGCAGTATACTATATAATGTTTATCATAAGGGTTTCCCTGCTCCTCATAAGGGTTTCCTGTGTGTTGCAGCCGCGAAGCGTGAGTGCTTTTATATATACACACACACACAACGTATATACGATTTTTAACGTTTTCATATTTGAATTATGTTCTCGGCCCATATTGTCGACTCCACTGCAACGCGCGGGTTCCCTTTGAGTAACTATGTATATGTATACATATGTGCATGGATACGTGTATTATGTGTATGTAAATGTATACGTATATGCATAAGTTTATGTATATGTGTATAAGTATGTATCATCATTATTTCGTCATTGTTGTTTTGTTTGTCTCGCGTGCAAGAAAATATGCGTCCCAAATTGATTCTCATAACTCGAATTAGGACTAGATATCCCATCGCTGTCACACCCCGATATTTCCACATATTACTGGTGGGCCCGGCGGGGAGTATCGTGACGTAGTTGATAACATCATTGTCAATACACACAATATAATAGCACAGCGGAAGGCTTGGTGAATAAACTATTACAAACCATACTGTCTGAGTGTCCAAATGAAAGAATATACAGACTTGGTTGTAATAAAGATCCACAGGCGGATCATAAATAAAATACAAGAAACCAAAATAACAAACTCCAGGTATCTAGGGATTTGCAAGATCCTCTTATATGACACCTAGTAGCTCCAGCCTATTTACGTGAGGTACCTGTCAATCAGTCTTTGGAAAATACGTCAGTTTACACTAGTAAATACAATTAACTGACTCATTTGAAAACATTTATGAAAATTGATTTAAGTGCACAAGGCACAAATCATTTATAACTTGGGACAATTATTTAAGATAATCTTGTATACAGATTTATATGTTTGTCATACAATTGGGGCCGGTTGAAAGCCGGTCATGATTAACCGACTCACCACTTATAGAACCCACAAAGGAGTTATTCCCAACATGTGGATTTTTATTTTATCATTTGCATCTGTCAGGTATATGCCTACACCCCGTGCATAGGTCGTGGCCATTTTCAAATGAAATGAGCCGAGGATATCCAGGACACGGTCGTATTAACCCCAAGTGTTTATGTTATCAAACAAGACAGATTAAAACGGGTTATGTAAATTTATTAATCACAATCCGATTAAACGATTTCATACCCGACCAAGTGGTATTACTATAATACCATATCCCAAGCCCGTATAAGGGAAATAAGTTAAAAGTATTTACCTGAGCTAGATGTGAAGAAGTAACTCAGCCGTATATTCTTAAAGCCTTATGATAATACCTTCTACTGAAGCTACTCAATCTGTATAGAAGGTTTAATAACCTATTAGGATACTAACGGGTCTTTGTTAGGGATGGATTTTCTAAATCTAAGGATCACGGATCCTCAAGTGCAGCCAGGATCACAGATCCTCAATTATGTTTGAATTAAGGATCCTCAGAAGACGTTACAGGTTTAAGGATCTAGGATCCTCATTATTATCCTTACGCTTACGGTTGTTTCCACTATATTTGAACTTGTTTTACAGGGGTATTCGCATGGGACTTAGTCTTGCCGAGATTCTAGGAGAATATGCTCTACTATTCTGCACGTGCATAGCTTGTATGACCGTTATGGAAGTCGTGGGTAGCGAGCACAATTTGGGATTGTTTGTTAATTAGATTATTTTCATTTTTAAAAGGGGATAACGAGCTTGATAGTTAGAACAATTAGCAATACACACACTCTCGGAAACTCTCTGCAACTTATTGGCGATTACACACATACTGCACACTAGTGATCCTTGTAACAAGCTTGTTATCATCCCGATTTGTAACCTTTACTTGTTTAATATAGTTGGCGATCGGTAGTTTCCATCACCCGAGGTTTTTTGTGCTAGTGATTATAGAAATCAAATACACTATAGAACCTTTTCTAATTATACGATGCATCCAGGAAGTGATAAAAACAATTATACGATGTCCTTTAGTTCTTTTGATAAAATTATACGATGTCCTTTAGTTCTTTTCCTTAAATCCTGGTGCAGTGATTATAGGAGTGGGATTAGAAAAGGTGGAAAGTGTACATGGTGGGGGTGGGGTTGGGGTTGGTGATTGTGGCGTTGGAGATTGGGTTTGGGGGGGGGGGGAGGTTTGGGTTGGGGGTGGTGATGGTGGTACAGTGGGTGAAGAAGGATCAATAGGAGTGGGATTAGAAAAGGTGGAAAGTGTAGGATCAGGGAAAATAGAAACATAAGGAGATGTAGACGAGTTAGTTGGTTTAGGAGAGGATGGGGATTCTTGGTAAGGAAATATAGTTTCATTGAAACGTACATGTCGGGCAACATAAATACGTTCATTTGTCGAATCAAAACATTGGTATCCGTGGTGAACAGGACTGTATCCAAGGAATATACATGGACTAGATCGGAAATTAAGTTTGTGGCGATAGTAAGGGCGGAGGTAGGGAAAACATTGGCATCCGAACACTCGTAGGAATGAGTAATCCGGCTGTCGATGAAAGACAAGCTGAAAGGGAGAGTGATTTGAGGAGACACGAGAGGGAAGTCGATTAAGGAGATAGACAGCCGTTTGAAAGGCAAATGACCAGAAACATTGTGGTAATCGGGATTGAGCAAGGAGTGCAAGACCAGTTTCAACGACATGACGGTGTCGGCGCTCGACGAAGCCATTTTGTTCACTCGTCTGTGGGCATGAACGACGATGAACAATGCCGAGTGAGGTAAAAAAGGAGGAAAGATTTTGAAATTCTCCCCCCCCCAGTCAGTTTGGACACTTTTAAGTTTGGTGCTAAATTGTCGCTCAGCCATACGAACAAAGTTAGTAAAGGTTGCAAACACATCAAATTTGTAAACAAGAGGAAAATACCACATATAACAAGTGTGATGATCAACACATAATAAAAAGAAACGATAACCATCAAATGACATAGTAGCATGACCCCAAACATCGCAATAAACCAGATCCAATATATTATTACTACGAAAAGTAGAGTTTGATAAATATAGTTTTGATGACTTGCCCAACTGACAAGAAGTACAAAAAGAAGAAGACAATTTGGATCTGGTTTATTGGATCTGGTTTATTGAGCAAGGAGTGCAAGACCAGTTTCAACGACATGACGGTGTCGGCGCTCGACGAAGCCATTTTGTTCACTCGTGTGTGGGCATGAACGACGATGAACAATGCCGAGTGAGGTAAAAAAGGAGGAAAGATTTCGAAATTCTCCCCCCCAGTCAGTTTGGACACTTTTAAGTTTGGTGCTAAATTGTCGCTCAGCCATACGAACAAAGTTAGTAAAGGTTGCAAACACATCAAATTTGTAAACAAGAGGAAAATACCACATATAACGAGTGTGATGATCAACACATAATAAAAAGAAACGATAACCATCAAATGACATAGTAGCATGACCCCAAACATCGCAATAAACCAGATCCAATATATTATTACTACGAAAAGTAGAGTTTGATAAATATAGTTTTGATGACTTGCCCAACTAACAAGAAGTACAAAAAGAAGAAGACAATTTATTTGTAACTGGTAAAGAACAAGACGAAACAACTGAATGAAAAACTTGACTATGTGGATGACCAAGCTGTTGATGCCAAACAGAAGAAGAAGCTTTAGTAGCGGTGAATGCAACCTTGGGAATGGACCGAAAAGTGGGAAGCCGGATGAAATATAGACCCTGTTCACTGGGACCCGTAAGGAGGGTAGCCTCGTCCTTCACAACAAAAAACGAAGAGTGAAATTCAAAGAACACATTATTATCAGAACAAAATTTTTGAACCGACAATAGATTGTTTTTAAGAGCAGGAACATGTATTGGCTATTTACTTGAATTATACGATGCATCCAGGAAGTGATAAAATGTACCAGGATTTAAGGAAAAATTTGATTTCTATAATCACTAGCATAAAATGTACCAGGATTTAAGGAAAAATTTGATTTCTATAATCACTAACACTAAAGGAAAAGAACTAAAAGATTGTTTCTAATTATACGATGCATCCAGGAAGTGATAAAATGTACCAGGATTTAAGGAAAAATTTCTGGTGGATAGGAATGAAAAAGGACATAGCAGCCTATGTTTCTAAATGTTTAACTTGTTCACAAGTTAAAGCTGAACACCAGAAACCCTCAGGTTAGTTACAGCAATTAGAAATACCCGTTTGGAAATGGGAATTTATAACAATGGATTTTGTTACTAAATTACCCAAAACAAAGAAAGGAAATGATACAATCTGGGTGATTGTAGATAAGCTAACCAAGTCAGCTCATTTCCTACTAATGAAGGAAACAATTAGTATGGAACAATTATCTAAGTTGTATGTAAATGAAATTGTTTCTTTACATGGCATTCCTTTATCAATTGTTTCTGATAGAGATAGTCGATTTACTTCTCATTTTTGGTCAAGTTTCCAAAAGGCAATGGGAACCAAGTTAAAGTTAAGCACAGCATATCATCCTCAAACGGATGGACAAAGCGAAAGGACAATTCAGACAATGGAAGATATACTTAGAGCTTGTGTAATTGATTTCGGAGGTAATTGGGATGATCACTTACCTTTAATAGAATTTTCTTATAATAATAGTTATCACACAAGTATCAATGCTGCACCATTCGAAGCACTTTATGGACGAAAGTGTCGAACCCCAGTCTGTTGGGCAGAAATTGGGGAAAAGCAACTATCTGGACCTGAGATAGTGCAAGAAACAACTGAAAGCAGCACGTGATAGACAGAAAAGTTATGCAGATAACAAGCGAAAACCATTGGAGTTTCAAATAGGAGATAAAGTATTATTAAAAGTCTCTCCTTGGAAAGGGATATTAAGATTCATCAAACGAGGAAAGTTAAGTCCCAGGTATGTTGGACCTTTTAAGGTTATTAGAAGAATAGGACCTGTAGCCTATCAGCTACAACTGCCAGAGGAAATGGCAGGAATACATGATGTGTTTCATGTATCTAATCTTAAAAAGTGTTTAGCTGATGAATCATTGATAGTACCTCTTAAGGATATAGAGGTAAATGAACAACTCAAGTTTTTAGAAAGACCTCTACAGATTGAAGACAGGAAAGTCAAGAATCTCAAGCACAAAAAGACTAGTTCTAGTCAAAGTGAAGTGGGACTCCAAAAGAGGACCTGAATACACATGGGAGCTTGAATCTGAAATAAAAAGGAAATATCCGCACTTATTCCAGTAGATCTCGATGACGAGCTCTAAAACAAGGTGGGGAGAATGTAACAACCTCGGTAAAACCGACACCCTCATAATATGTCTAACACTCTAGTATATTTTAGAATGTCCCAATATATCTTATATTACACCCCGTACGTGAAAACCAAGCCCAAAATACGTTATAGTTTATAAAATAAATTAAAAACAATAAAAATTAAGTTGAGGCGGGCCGCGTAGACCTACCCCAACCACTTACGCGGGCGGTATCCGGGTTGAAACCTGATATCGTTGATTTCCTTAGTTTAAGCGGGCCGCGTAAGACCCCGTTTAAGTTAACTCGGGCCGCGAGAGACCCAAAGTGTAGCGCACCCCGGTGATGACACGTGTCATCATCGTGTCGAAGCTAGGTGGTGACCCGGATCAACTATACGTTGACTACATGTTGACACGGGCCGTGTAGCCCTATGGCTACGTTTACGCGGGCCGCCTGAGAGTCGTATATCAGCACTATAAATAGAACGCATCAGTTTTCGTTTTCCGTCGCTCACAATTCATTCTCAATCTCAATTTCTGAAGTAGTAGAAGTTATAGGCGGGTATTATACCCCTAATTAGCGAGGTTCTGCTCCGTTATAAGTATTATAACCCCAGTTTCGTAATAGTTACGCTGCCCGATTGATTTAGGGTTCTGTAACAACTGTCGTGGTTCTGCCCGACGTAGTTGTTGGAATGCCGTCTCGGGGAGGGTATCATTTATATTTTCAAAGGTTTATGATACTAACCAATGTACATTTGTATAAATTATAGATTATATCCAGGAAACCCTCACGAGAAGTCTAAGATAGCAATGTGAGTTTATCCGATTTTTGTTAACCTTTTT
Source organism: Helianthus tuberosus (assembly GCA_030545235.1). Taxonomy (NCBI): domain Eukaryota; kingdom Viridiplantae; phylum Streptophyta; class Magnoliopsida; order Asterales; family Asteraceae; genus Helianthus; species Helianthus tuberosus. Next base: position 21,845 of record JARYGA010021412.1, read on the forward strand.
GGAATGTTTTACAAAACCTTAAATGTTTTACAATGCGATTAAGCAGTGATTGAGTCTTTGTAGTTCTTCAATTACTGCCGGTATGTTGGGGTTTTGTATAAAAAATTTATTACTTGCGAGTAGTAAGTCGGAATGACAGTACGTTACCATTGGACAACGAGTTAGCCAATGTGTAATATGACCCGCCAGTCAAGGATTGACAGTACTGAATGAGTAATTGTGTAGACATAAACAATGTGATCACTCTCAATACTGTGTTAATTGATAAAATGTTTCTTGATTAAACTAGGATTCACTCACCAGTATTTCCCGCTGACAAAATATTTTTAAAACATGTTTCAGGTAACACAATGTGAAAGCCAACTGGGAAAAAGCCAGCTCGAGAGCACTGACGGCTTCGAAAATAAGTGTCTATAAAAGTTACCTAAAATACGATGTTTTAAATTCAATAAAATAGGGTTTGTCCCTATAAATATATTGTTATAAGAAACTTGGGTTTTTCCCATGTGATTATTAATATCAAATATGGTGGTTTTACTCTGATAAACATTTCCTAACTACGGTCCTAATGTAAATTCCTCTGCGAGATTAAATAGCTGATACCACCAAACTCTGAGCTCGTGGCCGCCGGTTCCCGGGACAGATAAGGGATCGGGGGTTGCGACATCCCCAATGTGTCCTAAGTCTGTTTTATTACCAGGAGATAGCCCTCTTTTTGATGATCCAACTCGGTACCGCCAAGGTGTGGTACTTTTATATTTTATTAACAATGTTTTCTTTCTCTAATTTGATATCTATTGTTTATTAGCTACATGTCGAAGGAGAACGAGGCTTCTTTTGGGATAAATGCAAGGAGCTCGGGTTGGACCGGGACTTTTGTGTTGAACATGTGGGAGAAGATGACAATGGCACGACCCAATTTTTTTCTCATCTAGCGAAGTCGGGTTAATTTTTTTATCCCATAGTGCCAAAACCTCCCAAGTGTAAGTAATTATATTTCCCTTTGTTTTTTTTTTCCTGTGGCTCTTATGTGGTGTTTTTTTTGTTAGAAGTAATTGATTTATAGAAATTTTAGCATTCTAATGTTTGGTACCATGCATGAAAATATGGAGATTGATTGAGTAGGTTGCGGGAAGGTTTTTGACACATAACGATAGAATTATAGGGGGTTTTATTTTGGTTTAACTGGGTTATCATGGGCCCAACTTATGTTTATGCTCTTTCACATCTTTTATAATGATCAGTTATGGTGAAGAGCGTTATTAAATTCCGAGATTGACGTACTTAAACTATAACATGAATTTTATTAAGATGATGAAATAGTGTTAGAAGTTAATTTAGTTATTCAATGTTTTTAAAATACTTACAATATCTCTAATTCTAAATGTGAAAAGTTGTCTAAAGGTGATTGCTCACTTAGTTTATACTACTAACATGACGTGTTTTACGATATTTCAGATTATGGATTATTCATTGTGAGTGCAGAACCTTGGCTGAAGACATTATTGGCCTTCTAACCATTGATATTGCCATCAACATGTATGTGTGGGTTCTAATTATGACCAATGAAATCCATATAAACATGCTTAATCAGAGGTGTGCTGTATATGTTCTTTATATTACTACTTTTTTAAATAATAGTCTGGCCACATATGCAATTTACCTTTATTACCCTTCTTTTGAATGTAGTATAGGTATTATGTCATCAAAAGGACTTTTCTATGTTTTGATTGGATAAAAATAAAACACGTTATCTGGTAGTCCAATTCGATAAAATACAACAATGACTATATGTAATAAATAATCTCAATCGTAAGGTCTTGAAATGGGTATAAACTATTATTATAGAGGATTCCTTTTTTAAATAATATGATTTTGGTAAAACTTTAAAGAGCATATGTTTAGCTCCTTTTGACCCGTTAATGAGGTCGAAGAGT
>JARYGA010021413.1:0-42513 GCA_030545235.1 Helianthus tuberosus
TCTATCGACTTCGTCTTGTATCGAGTCTTGTAATAGGTTTGATAGATCAGGACACGTAGTTTGAGAAAAACGGAAAACAGGTCAGAACAAGCCAATTCACACGAAGTGACCAGTTCGTGCGAACTGGGCCAGATCAGTTCGTGTGAACTGGGATGTCTGGTTCGTGCGAAGTGGCTGGCCTATATATAGTGGTCTTGAGTCTTTCATTTGTAACTTTCTGATTCCGGTAGCGAAGCTCTGCCAAAGTGTCTCCAGGCTGTAAAACGTTGTGATATCAATCCAATCGACAGTTAAACTACTTCTAAGTTCATATCAAGCTGAATGAAGATCAAATCAATGAATTCCGCCTCTGATTTGGTCTAGAACTCTTCTGATCGTCTCATTTTGATCGATTCAACGATCCTACAAGTGGTATCAGAGCTCAGGAGGAAGAGTTCTTACCATTTCAGCTTGCTTTCACCGAAAATTCTGATTTTCTACTCATTCTTTTACACATTTTCATCAAATTAACTAAGATTTTACGGTTAAACTGGACAGATTTTGTGATATAACACGCGAAACACTGTTTTAATCAATCCTTGAAAAAATCAGAACCAAATTCGACCTAAAACGTGATCAATTTTGACAAAAATCAACCGAAATCATGTCAGTTCGTTCGAAAATCATCCAGGTCGTGTGAAAGGTTCACTAGTTCGCACGAAGTGAACTCCCAGTTCGCACAGTTTGATCAATCAGACTATCAGTTCGCACGGTGTGGGTCAGTTCGCACCAAATTAGTTCGCACGGATTGAGGTTTGGGTCAGTTCGCACCAAATTCAGTTCGTACGGAGTGTCAGGTCATTTGAGATCAAAGTCAGTTCGCACGAAGAGGGTTAAGAACATTCAGCTCGTTTGAGATTCACCAGTTCGCACGAGGTGAATCATTCAGGTCGTACGGATTGGTTATCAGATTATCAGGTCGTTTGAACTAGGTTCTTAGGTCGTGTGAAACATCACTAGATTGTTTGAACAATCAGTCTTTGTGAATCTTTCAAAACCGAATCATGGATACTGAATTTTACAACGCATTTGCAACTCCGATCACTATGGCTCAGAACGTGAACTTAGAAAATGAAATGGGCACCATGCAAAAACCTCCTAAGCTCATGAATATTGAGGAATATAACAGTTGGGAAGAACGTTTCGAAAATTGGGTTCAAGCGAATCATTTAGATGCATGGGAATGTGTTGAACAACGATATGTTAGACCAATTGATGAATACGGAGAGGTTGTTGCTATCAAAGATTTAGATGATGATGAGAAAAAGAAATACAAAAGTGAAAAGATGATGATCAGTATTTTGCAACAAGCTATTAAGGAAGACATCTTGATTTTATTGTAACACAACGGAAGTGCACACTCAATGTGGAAAGCACTAAAAACGAAGTTTGTTGGAAGCCAAGACATGATCAAGAACACAAAATCGCTTTTGAAGAAAGAATTTGATCTATTTCGTGGATTAAAAACCGAAAACACCAAGCAGATTATAGAAAGATATTGCAATTTGGTGGTTAACATGAAGCGATTGAATATCAAGAAGGATAGAGAAGAATGGGTTGAAAAATTGGCCGATGCATTGCCACAAGATGTTTGGGGCACATATCTTATGATGTTGAAGAATAATGATGATTTTGCAGATCTATCGTTGAGCAAGTTTATTGAAAAACTCGAAGTTCAAGAGATGGAACAACGGAAGATGGCGAAAATGAAGGACTTTAATGGTGAACAAGACATTAGTTTGTACTACAAAGGGAGTACTAGTGATAAAACCAACATTGCACCAAAGATTGAAACTGCATTCAATGCAAACAGTTCTTCTGGAGGGTCATCTCAAGGATCAAACAACAATACTAGATTCTCGTCATATCCATCATTTGATCCAAATTTTTCAGCAACCAATAATGGCAAAGTACTACAATGCAACATTGCATTAAATCTTGAAAATGGTCAAAATTTCTTGGAAGAGGTTGCCAAAGGTCATATGTCTTTATTGGTGACCGTGTTAGAGTCTTGTGAAAGTTTGGTTGCGGGAAAGATCGGAAATCCTATGTTGACAAAAGAGGATTACGATCAGATTGATGCTGAGGAGATGGAACTCATGGATATAAAGTGGTGTATGGCTAGTGTGTTGAGAAGAGCTGAGAAGTTCAAACAGATCACTGGAAGAGATGATTTCCGTGATGCTGGAACTTCACCTTTTGGTTTTGATAAATCTAAAGTTACTTGTTTTCGTTGCAGGGAGAAGGGGCACTTTAAACAAGAATGCATAAATCGCGAAGCAAGTGGAGCTCAAAATCCATTCGGCAACAATGATTATCATCGAAAAGCAATTTATCATCAAGTTGCTCCGCATCAACAACAATCGCCACAAACTTCACATGCTAGGAAGGAGATCGAAGATCCATCAAAGAGAGCTTGTTATGGTCTGATAGATCAAGATGATGAGAGAATTCCAGAAGGTTTTAGTTGGGATAATTATGATCCTAACAGACCTTCAGTTGCTAAAGCATTTGTTGCTGAAATTTTTTAAGATTCAACTGCTGAAGATGAATTAGCGTATGCTTATTACGAATCTCAGCAATTCAGTCCTATAAAGAAAGAAGAAGAACCAGTTTCAACAAAAAAGGCTTCAGAAAGAGCACCAATCTTTGATCACTCATCAGATGAAGAAAGTGACGATGACAGTGAAGAAATTCGAAAATTTGAATATTTTACAAGAAAATTTTTATCTGATAGGGATAATTTGTATTTTGCAGGTAAAATGGAAGAGATCAAAGAAGGACAAGCTACGAAAAAGAAAAATCATAAGGCAGCAACTGATGAAGAGAAGGTCAAACCTGAGAAAAATGTTCGAGTAATAAAGAAGCAGGTTAAAGAAAGTCTAGCTATCAAGGTTGAGAAGGAAGCTGATACTGAAAAGATGCCTGAGAAGTGTGAAAATTGTGATACCGTTAAAAGGCACAACAACAAATTGATTCATAACATGAACAGACTGAAAGAATCTTATGATGTTTTAAACAAAGCTATGAATCAATATAACAAGTCAAGCGATGAACAAGGGATAGCTATGAAGACACTCAAAGGAGCGTTCATGACAAAGCAGAAAATCATCAATCAGTACATTGAGAAATGTGCTGAGCTTGAGCAAAAGTTGGAAACTCAGAGGATAGAAACTGAGAGGGTAAATAGATTATTGAAAAGTTACTCATGTGCTTCTTACGTGATTGACAGGATTTACCCTACAGTAGAAGGCATGAAAGCGTTTGAAGAGGAGAAGTCTGAAGTAAAGGATACTGGCAAGAAACATAGTGTCAATTATACCAAGTGTCCACCGCCGCTTGAAGAAGGATATTCTCCACGAAATACTAATTCAGAAAGAGTCAAAAAGGTAACCAATTTAAAGTGGGAATCTGAACCTTCAGATGGATTGCCAGACAACATTGATGTCACATTCACATCGTCTGACACTGACCATGAGTCTGAGTTAATAAAGAAAGTGGTTGATCAGGTGTTGGATAAGGATGAGGAGTTAGAGTCAAAGTCAGAGTCTAAATCTGAAAATTCGAGTTCATCTGACAGAATTCGAGTACACCGGTCAAAAGGGTTTACAATAAAGATTTTCTGATGTCACAAAATAATTTGAATGACGAAACATTCAAAGTAGCATATACTTTGAATGATTCTGACAAATTATATTCTGATGAAGAATTTCCAATAAGAGGTGTTAAAATTGAAATGATTAACAAGGTTTTCAAATTAACAAAAATTAATATTTCTGAAATAAAAGATGTAAATCTTACTGAAAAACCTAAAAAGTACACCTCAAGAGTTCAACAAAGATTAAACAAGAAAAAAGGTTACAGTTCTGGTTCTGGTTATCGAAAGAAACCAAACCATAACATTAATTTCAAAAAGAAAGGATTAGGTTTTATTCCACCTGAAAATCATAAAAATGAAAAATTATGTTAAAGATTTTAAATCGAAAGTTATTTTTGTTTCAGGAGCAAGTTCGGAAGAAGAGGAAAAGAGCTCATTCTGGAAGCAGACGAACAAAGAATTCCTTGCTAAGAAGCAAGAAGGAATGAAGAATGAGTTTGCTCAGAAAAAGGAGACAAGAACCTGTTACCAATGCCAAAAAGTTGGTCACATTGCCTGTAATTGTCCAAAGGCAACCCAACCCAAACAAAACAGGGAGTCTCAGAAAAATTGAAAGAAAAGTTGGTTGATAATGAACCACCAACCAAACAATTTAAAGTTTTCAAAAATTCAAAATTTGAGGTTGGTGAAAGTTCAAAAAGTTTTTACAAAAGAAGAGTAAATCTTAACAACCAAAAGTGGGTTGTTAAGAAATCAAATGTAGAATCTGGCGATGAGTCTGACTCGTCAAAGTCAGAGGAGCCACAAGTTGAGCTAAAAAGAGAAAATTCAGTTCCGTCAATGGATGATGCAAACTTTCCACCATTGCGGGCTGAAAATTTAAAACAAAAAGTTGGCAAAGTTGAAATTTCAAATCAATTTTTTTTTTGAAAAGAAAGAATTTGATGTTGAAAAAGCCTTTAACCCCAATGTTCTAAATATTTTTGGAAAAATGGTTGACGGGAAGGTCAAAGGGGTAAAGGAATTCTATGAAAAGAAGAAAGGAAAGAAACCGAGTGTTGATGACTCGGAATCACCCAAGGACCGTCAGGCTTGGGTGAATCTCTTTATCTGAAAATCCTGACTTGCCGGAGCTCCCAAGTTGGTAATCGTGGAGCATGAATCGGCATCTTTCTTGAAAAATGTTTGTTGTGAATTTCTCAAGCTGAAAACTGTGATATTTCGACTTACAAGTGGTTTTGTTTGATAAGAACTTACAAGTGGTTAATCAAGGTCATTAAGTTGAACTTGATTTAACTTTCATTCAAGTGGATAAAGAAATGGAAAAGTGAATTTACAAGTGGTATTTTGGAAAACAAAATGAATGAATATCCGATCTTACAAGTGGTATCAACAAAACTAATTTTCTGGAAAACCATTTTGATTAAAACAAACTTAAGTGTTTTGAAATCTTAATGGGAAAATAGTTTGTTGACAGGGGGAGTTCTGATTGTTTACGCCAAGTGGATGGTGAATTGAAGTAATTCACATCGATTTGTCAAATTTTCTTTAAATGGTTTTGAATTTTAGGGGGAGTAAGAAATTTCAGAAAATCCAAAAACATTAGAAAATTTGAAAAAGCCAAAAACATGATAAAAATCAAAATGAGTTTTGTTGTAAAAAGAGGAAATGATAGTACATCAGTAGACTATCACAGTACGCTAAAGAATTGGAAAGTTAAAATGTGATAAATGGTCTCACTGATGATATGCCAGTAGGTTTTTACACGCTCAGTAGATTGTTTTCAAGATATAAACCTAAATATCAAATGCTTACTTATTTCGTGGGGAACATTGTGACAACTGGCACCAAACCGGTAATTTCCGTACACTTTAATCATTAGTTAATGACTGCAATTATGTGCTTAATTGTCAGCAATGTCTGAAAACATGATTAAACAAGTGAATTCATGCACGTTGTATACTACAAAATATTGCTTTATGCATAAACGAGAGCGTTGCGTCAAAAATAATAGTAAACTCACCGGTAAAACACACTGTGTCAACGGAACTGCAGAAAGCAGTCAGACAATAAAATTGAGGCCTAGGTGTAGGTCCGACGACAAAAGTACATTAAAACCCAAGAGTACATGTAAGGGTTTAATTTGTAGACATTGCGAAAGCAAAAATAAGCACTAAAAAGCACCCGAAACGCACTTTAAGTGCAGAATTTATATAATTCAGCAATAATTCAGCATTTGGACATATGAATATTATGCAGAAATGTCGTTTTATTATCCAGAATATTTTCCTAAGTGTTGGGAATTGAAAGGGTACAAGAAGGGTACTTAAAAGACACTAAAAAGTGTAATTTAGCACTTTAACGAATCGGTATCTAACCGAACAACCGGACAATACCCGGAACACCAAAATAATGCTAGAAGCATTGTTTTTATTTTGCTAAACTAGTTAGGGTCCCCGAACACCCTAACACACTATATATTTCATAACACACTTAACTAGTACTTGTAATTAGGAATTGGAAATTACACTTAACCCCCCCCCCATGTCTTTCACGGTCATTAGGGGCCCCCACAACACAAGATTTTTCTAAATCTTACAAGATCTCTTCCATGATCATTCATGGGATTTGATGAGATTTGGAGGTACTATAGGAAACATATGGACTCTTGGACAACACATTAACATGGTTATAAGAACCAACCTAAAGATCATAACCCTCATTCCTTCCAACACTTCAACACACACAAACACCTCCTCTTTCTCTCCCTTGGCTACGGCCTCAAGCCACCACCACACCATCACCATTATCAATCATCATACAAGCATTCCAAGCATATACAAGGGTGTAAGAAGGTCACTAACGAAGCTCGGTGCAAGCGGATCTTGAAGGACCTTCACCATTTGCTTTTATCCACTTCATTTACCCTCTTGAACTTCCCTAGCCTTGTGCTAGTAGTAAGTACTCTAAAACACCATCTTGTTCTTGTTTATGATGGTTAATAGATGATTTAATGGCTAAAAATCATGAACACTAAAGATCACCAACTAAAAGTCTTGTAAAATGTTAAACTTGTTGGATAAAAGCTAAAGAGTTGTGTAAATCTTGTAAGACTTGTTTTGTGTATCTATTTAGGGCCGATCTATGTTGTGGTAGCTCGGATCATCATCTAACCCGGATTAGTCGTGGTCATGAATCATGGCATAGAGCTTGTATAAGTGTACAAAGGGTTAAATGATGAAACTCTACCACACACTAAACATGAACTTGTGTAAAATCGATTTTACTTATGAAATGGTGTTCAAAACTAGTAGATCTACGGATCTACAAGCGGTACTTTCAAAGGACCAAGTAAAATATATACAAGTCTCATTTTAAGTCAGATCTTTCACAAACTAAAAGCATTTTAGTGAATAAACAAGTGTGTAAACGCTTATGTCACAAGAAAAATTTAACAAGTAATACCTTTGAAATTCATGACTGGAAGTTGTGAAAATACATACTCTTTAAAAATAAAGTTTTTAAGGAACTAAACTTATTTTTAAGGATAACAAGACTTACTAATTATGCTAGTAAGTTACTACACATTTTGGTAAATATTCAAGTTCATGAAATAGAGAAATTAGTGATTATTGTTGAGGAGTATTGTTGATAATTGTTGTTGATGATTGTTGACGATTTAAAAGAAAATAAACACATGTTTTGAAAACATGGGAAACCTCCATTTTTAGGGGAAACTCTGTCAAAATTTTTATAAATTTTGACACTTAGAAAAATATAAGTTTTTGAGAAACTTATTCCCTAAAAATGTATTTAAGAGTATTACCAAGGTTTCCCTAATTTTTGGTGATAAGAAATGGTGATTTCTTCAAAAATAAAAATGGGTATTATGTATATATATTTTTGAGAGAAAAATATATATTATTTTATCACCAACTTTTGTGCTAAGTGTATAAAGTATGTGTTATACGTGCTAGTGTATTAAGACTTAAAAATACACTAAATACTCAGGAGGAGTATAAACATAAAAAATACATATACAACATACAAGATACATAATTCGGGTGCAAAGTGCAAAACACAAAAGACTTATATTTATTTTTGAGAAAATAATATAAGTAAGATACGTAGTTAAAAATATAGAATATTTTTAACACAAGAATATATACAAAAGAGAGTGACTGTACTTGTGCGACGCAAGTCTAGTGACTAACGTTAAGAAAACGCGTATAGGTTACGACGTTAATTAAGCAAATCCGGTGGAGTTTACGACGCTAGGAACGCAAAGTTGTGAGTTCATGCTCCCCCTTTTCTCTTTAACTGTTTTCAGTTTTTATAACTTCGGGGGTGAAATACATGTACAAATGTACAAAAATTTATAATTGGTATGATATAAATACAAGAAGTACACTTGGTGAGAACGAGAACCAAGTGTGACGAAATATAAGAATATGAGAAGCGCACTTGGTGAGAACGAGAACCAAGTATGAGGCGCTATGAGAAATGATAACAAGAAACGCGCTTGGTGAGAACGAGAACCAAGTAGGATGCGTTATGAGAAATAGTGTCACGAATAGGGTACAGAAGCACCATTAATCGTGTACATACTTAGACCGCAGAACAAAAGGTTAGATCTAACGGGTGCCTGGCAGCCACACTCTCGGTGAGGGCGAGAATCGAGTAGTGCTTTTGTGTCTCAGAATATACCAATTAAATGCCTTAGGTTTGGTGACTTCCTATGTCGTGTCACATGTTAATGGCTTTGCAACCCATTAACAATCCTGATATTTACAGGAATATTTTAATTACATGAAATTCATACCATACTAAAAATTGATGAATACTTGAGTACGTGGGGTACTCAAGAAAAGATTGAATTATACTTGAAGTACGTGGGGTACTCAAGAAAATGAGAATTATACTTGAGTACGTGGGGTACTCAAGAAGAAATTGAATTATACATGTGTACGTGGTGTACCCATGAAACTGGATTTATATATGAAAACTTGATTTTTACATGACGTAAACTATGTTTTCATACAAAGTATACAAACGTGAAAAACTAAAACTGCATGAATTCACACCAACTTTATGTTGACGTTTTTCCAAAACTCACATGTATTTCAGGTAACTAGGATGGATGTGCGCGCGGTCTCGCTTATGCTCGTGGATGTCGCTTGTGTTTAACTTTAAATAAAGTTGTAAACTTTTAAGACAATGTTTTATGCTGTCTAGCGATGTAAACGCTAAACTTATGTTTTCAAATCTTGGTATTTGATGTTATTTTACGAGCATGTAGCATGTTTACTCTTCGTATGCAATGAGAACCTTTCATGATCACACCTCGTGCTTCCGCCACAGAAAGGGGTGTGACAGATTGGTATCAGAGCTGCGATTGCAGTGAACCAGGATTCCTTCTCGAGTCTAGTCTACAATCTCTAGGATCCTTTCACGAAAACAATTTTCAAAGAGTTTTCATTGCATAAAACGTCCCGCGACATCCACTACCTGAAACTGTCTACATGAGTCTAGAAAAGACACTACGAGACTTAGAGTGCACTTGTGTAGCACTTGTCGTTGACTAGAAATTACTTGCAATTATGTGTGATAATTAGCATGTACTAGAAGTAGAAGGTCACAAATATACGTGACTTTATCTGAAAGCGATGGCCCATCTGAAGGAAGAGATGCGAGGATGAAACGAACTGTGCGGACTGTGCAAGGAGTTACGTAATTATGGATGCATACATAATTATGGAATTCAGTGCACAGAAATCACAGCAAGTCTTGTCACGTATAGATTCCCTCAGTGCAAGCCTACTAAGTACTCTGCTAGAGTAATAATTGTTTGATGTCACTTATGTGGTATATATACCTGTGAATATATATGATACTACTGTCTAGTGTGACGATATCAAACAAGTGCCTAACCCTGTTGTGTTATGTTCTGTCAGAACATGGCACCCAGGAAAGCTGTGAATGCTCGCAATGATGATCAACCTCCTCCTCCCCCACTGCCAAGAACCGCTGAAGAGTTGAACGCTCTACTAGAAGAAAGGATCTCCGCTGCTATCGCCCAATACGAGGCAAACCGTACTGCAGACAGTGGAGGACCAAGCAACGCTAGGCGTAATGGGAATGGAGATTCGTCTGGAGGCAATGCAGCTCAAGGTAACCTTGAGACACTGTACTAAGCATGAGGAAATTTATGAACGGTCTTTGTTTCATTATTTCTTCGATTGCTCACATGTGAATTGGTTAAATCAATTCCAGGCTGCACTTTCAAGCAGTTCCTCGACTGCAAGCCGATGAACTATGACGGCACAGGAGGTGCAGTGGCATTTGTGCGCTGGACGGAGAAGACTGAAGCTACTTTCCGCATGAGCAAGTGTACCGCGGGTCAACAAGTCACCCTTGCTACTGGGTTGTTTGTCGATGAAGCTCTGACTTGGTGGAACCTGCAAGTCCAAACCTTGGGCGATGATGCCGCTTATGGCCTAACTTGGGACGAGCTAAAGGAAAGAATGAGAGAGAAGTATTGCTCTCGCGCTGAACTCCAAAGGCTGGAAACGGAGTTCTGGCACTTGACCATGGTGGGTGCTGACATCAATGGTTACACTCGAAGGTTCCACGATCTGTCAAGAGTGCTTCCCTACATGGTGACTCCCGAATTCAAGCGCGTTGAACGCTACATTTGGGGACTGGCCCCAGAGTTTCGTGGCATGGTGACGTCGGCCAAACCACAAACAATCACGGAGGCTGTAACTCTGGCTGTCAGTCTGACTGAAGATTGTGTTCGTATGAAGAAATTATCACTAAACCCAACAGAGAAGACCGAAACACATGCTGAGTCATCTGGGGACAAGAAAAGGAAGCATGCAAACCTGAATCAGGCAATCCGTAACAACAAGAGTTCCAACAAGAAGCGTGACCCCAACCCGCCCCAGGAGGCGAAATCTCTTGCAGCCATGAACGACGCTCCAGCAAAGGGATACCTGGGCACCTTGCCCAAATGCCATCGGTGTAAACGCCATCACGAGGGAGCTTGTCGCATCTCAAAGTGTGACAAGTGTGGAAAGTTGGGTCACCGCATTGAAGACTGTTGGAGTAAGAGGAACGGAAATGGAAATCGTAACGGGGCTGATGATAGGAACAATGGTGGAAATGGAAACGGTGCTGGTAGCAAGAATGGTAACGGGAAAGGGCAAGGATGCTTCAAGTGTGGAAGCAATGATCATTTCATGAAGAACTTCCCAGAGAGAAACAACGCTCCGGCTCGAGCATTTGTGATTGGAGCAAGAGACGCACGCGAGGACCCTAACGTGGTCACCGGTACGTTTCTCATTAACAATCACTTTGCATCCATATTATTTGACACTGGCGCCGATTATAGCTTCATGTCTGTGGAATTTAAACGCATACTTGGAATAGAATCTAGTAGATTAGAAATTCCTTATTCCATAGAACTAGCCAATGGTAAACTTGTTGAATCGGGCAAAGTTGTGAAAGGCTGCACACTAGAACTTGGTGAACGAAGATTTAGCATCGACCTCCTACCTATTCAATTGGGTAGCTTCGATGTAGTAGTCGGGATGGACTGGTTGTCCAAGAACAAAGCTGAAGTTATTTGTCATGAGAAAATCATTCGCATCCCTTTAGCGAATGATGAAACTCTCATCGTGCATGGAGAAAAACGAGACGCGCCTCTTCGAACCATCAGTTGCATGAAGGCACGGAAATGCTTAAGGAAAGGATGTGTCGCTTTCCTAGCACACGTTATAGACAAGAAAGCTGAGGAGCCGAAACTCGAAGACATTCCTGTGGTGAAGGAATTTCCTGATGTGTTCCCTGAAGATCTGCCAGGACTACCTCCGCAACGACAAGTCGAATTCCGTATAGACTTGGTTCCAGGAGCTGCTCCTGTAGCCAAGGCACCCTATCGACTTGCGCCATCCGAAATGCAAGAATTATCTACACAGCTCTAGGAGTTGTTGGATAAAGGATTCATAAGGCCAAGCTTCTCACCCTGGGGAGCTCCGATATTATTCGTGAAGAAGAAGGATGGAACACTGCGGATGTGTATCGATTACAGGGAACTGAACAAACTCACGATCAAGAATCGGTATCCGCTACCAAGGATTGATGACTTATTTGATCAATTGCAAGGATCAAGCTACTATTCCAAGATCGACCTTCGATCTGGATACCATCAGCTGAGAATCCAAGAGGAAAGCGTACCGAAGACTGCATTCAGAACGCGATATGGGCACTACAAATTTCTTGTGATGCCGTTCGGGCTGACAAATGCACCAGCGGTCTTTATGGATCTGATGAACCGCGTATGCAAACCATATCTCGATAAATTTGTGATTGTATTTATCGATGATATCCTGATTTACTCGCGAACGATAGAAGAGCACGAGCAACATCTCAGAACCATCTTGGAACTACTGAAGAAAGAGAAGCTTTATGCAAAGTTCTCGAAATGCGAATTCTGGATTCGCGAAGTACAATTTCTTGGTCACGTTGTGAATGAGAAGGGCATTCATGTAGACCCATCCAAGATTGAAGCGATAAAGAACTGGGAAGCTCCCAAGACCCCAACCGAAGTTCGTCAATTTTTGGGCTTAGCGGGCTATTATCGGCGATTCATCGAGAATTTCTCAAAAATAGCTCAACCGCTAACGACCCTTACTCAGAAAGACAAGAAGTACGACTGGGGTCACAAACAAGAAGAAGCCTTCCAGTTACTTAAGAGCAAGCTATGCGATGCACCGATACTATCATTACCTGAAGGCACTGAAGACTTCGTGGTATACTGCGACGCCTCACGACAAGGCTTGGGTTGCGTGCTCATGCAACGCCAAAAAGTCATCGCTTACGCTTCAAGACAACTGAAGGTTCACGAAAGAAATTATACCACTCACGACCTGGAGCTGGGCGCAGTGGTATTCGCCTTGAAGATTTGGCGACATTATTTATATGGTACTCGATGTACAATCTTCACAGATAACAAAAGCTTACAACACATATTTGATCAGAAGGAATTGAATATGCGCCAGTGACGTTGGGTCGAGCTGCTGAACGATTATGACTGTGAGATTAAGTACCATCCTGGAAAGGCAAATGTCGTAGCGGACGCGTTGAGCCGAAAAGAAAGGGTTAAGACCCTAAGGGTTCGAGCATTGGAAATGACGATTCGAACGAACCTCACTGTACGCATTCGGGATGCACAACAAGAAGCTCTTAAAGGAGAGAACCGTAAAGCTGAATACCTACGGGGTATGCTGAAATACATGGTGCCAAACGAAGAGGGAGCCTTATACTTCAAGAAGCGTATTTGGGTTCCACTCTATGGTGGCATACGAGAAGTCATCCTTAATGAAGCCCACAAATCGAGATATTCGATCCATCCAGGATCGGACAAAATGTATCAAGACTTAAAGGAGTACTACTGGTGGCCGAGACTTAAAAGCGATGTTGCTGTCTATGTTGGAAAATGCCTAACCTGTGCTAAGGTTAAGGCAGAATATCAGAAACCGTCCGGCCTACTGCAACAACCAGAAATTCCCGTGTGGAAGTGGGAACAAATCTCGATGGACTTCATAACAAAATTACCCAGGACCCCGAGAGGACACGATATGATATGGGTAATAGTTGATCGATTAACGAAGTCTGCGCACTTCCTACCGATCCGAGAAAAAGACAGCACTGGAAAGCTTGCTGAAATATACTTAAGAGAAATTGTGGCACGTCATGGAGTGCCAATCTCAATCATTTCAGACAGAGATGGACGCTTTGTCTCAAGAATCTGGCAATCATTTCAGGAAGCCTTTGGATCTCAGTTAGATCTAAGCACGGCATTCCATCCACAAACAGACGGCCAGAGCGAACGGACCATACAAACGTTAGAAGATATGCTTCGCGCATGTGTCATGGATCTAGGCGGCAGCTGGGATACTCATCTACCTTTAGTTGAGTTTTCCTACAATAACAGTTATCATACGAGCATAAAAGCCGCGCCGTTCGAAGCTCTGTATGGCTGCAAATGCCGATCGCCCTTATGTTGGGCAGACGCTGGAGATAAGCGTATGGTTGGTCCTGAACTTGTACAAGAGACAACCGACAAGATTGCGCAGATTCGAGAGCGCATTAAGGCGGCTCGAGAACGACAAAAGATCTACGCTGATCCAAAAAGAAAATCAGTAGAATACGAGGTAGGAGACAAAGTGTTGGTAAAAGTCTCACCTTGGAAGGGCGTAGTCAGATTTGGAAAGCGTGAAAAGCTGAATCCACGATATATCGGACCATTCAGAATATTGAAGAGAATTGGTACCATGGCATACAAGTTGGAGTTACCGGAAGAACTTAATGGAGTACATGATACGTTTCATGTATCCAACCTGAAGAAGAGTCCAACACAAGAAAACGTGATCATCCCGATGGATGAAGTGCATATTGATGAAGCCCTCCGATTTACAGAGCAACCCGTTGAGGTTACCGACTGGAAAGTCAACAAGACCAGGAGGAGCAGTGTGAAACTTGTCAAAGTACGTTGGAGCTCTAATCACGGACCCGAGTACACATGGGAACGTGAAGACCAGTTCAAAGAAAAGTATCCCCACCTATTCAAGAAGACTCCTGCGAGAGTTAGTGCAGCCTGAATTTCGGGACGAAATTCTTTTAACGGGGGGAGACTGTGACAACTGGCACCAAACCGGTAATTTCCGTACACTTTAATCATTAGTTAATGACTGCAATTATGTGCTTAATTGTCAGCAATGTCTGAAAACATGATTAAACAAGTGAATTCATGCACGTTGTATACTACAAAATATTGCTTTATGCATAAACGAGAGCGTTGCGTCAAAAATAATAGTAAACTCACCGGTAAGACACACTGTGTCAACGGAACTGCAGAAAGCAGTCAGACAATAAAATTGAGGCCTAGGTGTAGGTCCGACGACAAAAGTACATTAAAACCCAAGAGTACATGTAAGGGTTTAATTTGTAGACATTGCGAAAGCAAAAATAAGCACTAAAAAGCACCCGAAACGCACTTTAAGTGCAGAATTTATATAATTCAGCAATAATTCAGCATTTGGACATATGAATATTATGCAGAAATGTCGTTTTATTATCCAGAATATTTTCCTAAGTGTTGGGAATTGAAAGGGTACAAGAAGGGTACTTAAAAGACACTAAAAAGTGTAATTTAGCACTTTAACGAATCGGTATCTAACCGAACAACCGGACAATACCCGGAACACCAAAATAATGCTAAAAGCATTGTTTTTATTTTGCTAAACTAGTTAGGGTCCCCGAACACCCTAACACACTATATATTTCATAACACACTTAACTAGTACTTGTAATTAGGAATTGGAAATTACACTTAACCCCCCCCCATGTCTTTCACGGTCATTAGGGGCCCCCACAACACAAGATTTTTCTAAATCTTACAAGATCTCTTCCATGATCATTCATGGGATTTGATGAGATTTGGAGGTACTATAGGAAACATATGGACTCTTGGACAACACATTAACATGGTTATAAGAACCAACCTAAAGATCATAACCCTCATTCCTTCCAACACTTCAACACACACAAACACCTCCTCTTTCTCTCCCTTGGCTACGGCCTCAAGCCACCACCACACCATCACCATTAGCAATCATCATACAAGCATTCCAAGCATATACAAGGGTGTAAGAAGGTTACTAACGAAGCTCGGTGCAAGCGGATCTTGAAGGACCTTCACCATTTGCTTTTATCCACTTCATTTACCCTCTTGAACTTCCCTAGCCTTGTGCTAGTAGTAAGTACTCTAAAACACCATCTTGTTCTTGTTTATGATGGTTAATAGATGATTTAATGGCTAAAAATCATGAACACTAAAGATCACCAACTAAAAGTCTTGTAAAATGTTAAACTTGTTGGATAAAAGCTAAAGAGTTGTGTAAATCTTGTAAGACTTGTTTTGTGTATCTATTTAGGGCCGATCTATGTTGTGGTAGCTCGGATCATCATCTAACCCGGATTAGTCGTGGTCATGAATCATGGCATAGAGCTTGTATAAGTGTACAAAGGGTTAAATGATGAAACTCTACCACACACAAAACATGAACTTGTGTAAAATCGATTTTACTTATGAAATGGTGTTCAAAACTAGTAGATCTACGGATCTACAAGCGGTACTTTCAAAGGACCAAGTAAAATATATACAAGTCTCATTTTAAGTCAGATCTTTCACAAACTAAAAGCATTTTAGTGAATAAACAAGTGTGTAAACGCTTATGTCACAAGAAAAATTTAACAAGTAATACCTTTGAAATTCATGACTGGAAGTTGTGAAAATACATACTCTTTAAAAATAAAGTTTTTAAGGAACTAAACTTATTTTTAAGGATAACAAGACTTACTAATTATGCTAGTAAGTTACTACACATTTTGGTAAATATTCAAGTTCATGAAATAGAGAAATTAGTGATTATTGTTGAGGAGTATTGTTGATAATTGCTGTTGATGATTGTTGACGATTTAAAAGAAAATAAACACATGTTTTGAAAACATGGGAAACCTCCATTTTTAGGGGAAACTCTGTCAAAATTTTTATAAATTTTGACACTTAGAAAAATATAAGTTTTTGAGAAACTTATTCCCTAAAAATGTATTTAAGAGTATTACCAAGGTTTCCCTAATTTTTGGTGATAAGAAATGGTGATTTCTTCAAAAATAAAAATGGGTATTATGTATATATATTTTTGAGAGAAAAATATATATTATTTTATCACCAACTTTTGTGCTAAGTGTATAAAGTATGTGTTATACGTGCTAGTGTATTAAGACTTAAAAATACACTAAATACTCAGGAGGAGTATAAACATAAAAAATACACATACAACATACAAGATACATAATTCGGGTGCAAAGTGCAAAACACAAAAGACTTGTATTTATTTTTGAGAAAATAATATAAGTAAGATACGTAGTTAAAAATATAGAATATTTTTAACACAAGAATATATACAAAAGAGAGTGACTGTACTTGTGCGACGCAAGTCTAGTGACTAACGTTAAGAAAACGCGTATAGGTTACGACGTTAATTAAGCAAATCCGGTGGAGTTTACGACGCTAGGAACGCAAAGTTGTGAGTTCATGCTCCCCCTTTTCTCTTTAACTGTTTTCAGTTTTTATAACTTCGGGGGTGAAATACATGTACAAATGTACAAAAATTTATAATTGGTATGATATAAATACAAGAAGTACACTTGGTGAGAACGAGAACCAAGTGTGACGAAATATAAGAATATGAGAAGCGCACTTGGTGAGAACGAGAACCAAGTATGAGGCGCTATGAGAAATGATAACAAGAAACGCGCTTGGTGAGAACGAGAACCAAGTAGGATGCGTTATGAGAAATAGTGTCACGAATAGGGTACAGAAGCACCATTAATCGTGTACATACTTAGACCGCAGAACAAAAGGTTAGATCTAACGGGTGCCTGGCAGCCACACTCTCGGTGAGGGCGAGAATCGAGTAGTGCTTTTGTGTCTCAGAATATACCAATTAAATGCCTTAGGTTTGGTGACTTCCTATGTCGTGTCACATGTTAATGGCTTTGCAACCCATTAACAATCCTGATATTTACAGGAATATTTTAATTACATGAAATTCATACCATACTAAAAATTGATGAATACTTGAGTACGTGGGGTACTCAAGAAAAGATTGAATTATACTTGAAGTACGTGGGGTACTCAAGAAAATGAGAATTATACTTGAGTACGTGGGGTACTCAAGAAGAAATTGAATTATACATGTGTACGTGGTGTACCCATGAAACTGGATTTATATATGAAAACTTGATTTTTACATGACGTAAACTATGTTTTCATACAAAGTATACAAACGTGAAAAACTAAAACTGCATGAATTCACACCAACTTTATGTTGACGTTTTTTCCAAAACTCACATGTATTTCAGGTAACTAGGATGGATGTGCGCGCGGTCTCGCTTATGCTCGTGGATGTCGCTTGTGTTTAACTTTAAATAAAGTTGTAAACTTTTAAGACAATGTTTTATGCTGTCTAGCGATGTAAACGCTAAACTTATGTTTTCAAATCTTGGTATTTGATGTTATTTTACGAGCATGTAGCATGTTTACTCTTCGTATGCAATGAGAACCTTTCATGATCACACCTCGTGCTTCCGCCACAGAAAGGGGTGTGACAGATTGGTATCAGAGCTGCGATTGCAGTGAACCAGGATTCCTTCTCGAGTCTAGTCTACAATCTCTAGGATCCTTTCACGAAAACAATTTTCAAAGAGTTTTCATTGCATAAAACGTCCCGCGACATCCACTACCTGAAACTGTCTACATGAGTCTAGAAAAGACACTACGAGACTTAGAGTGCACTTGTGTAGCACTTGTCGTTGACTAGAAATTACTTGCAATTATGTGTGATAATTAGCATGTACTAGAAGTAGAAGGTCACAAATATACGTGACTTTATCTGAAAGCGATGGCCCATCTGAAGGAAGAGATGCGAGGATGAAACGAACTGTGCGGACTGTGCAAGGAGTTACGTAATTATGGATGCATACATAATTATGGAATTCAATGCACAGAAATCACAGCAAGTCTTGTCACGTATAGATTCCCTCAGTGCAAGCCTACTAAGTACTCTGCTAGAGTAATAATTGTTTGATGTCACTTATGTGGTATATATACCTGTGAATATATATGATACTACTGTCTAGTGTGACGATATCAAACAAGTGCCTAACCCTGTTGTGTTATGTTCTGTCAGAACATGGCACCCAGGAAAGCTGTGAATGCTCGCAATGATGATCAACCTCCTCCTCCCCCACTGCTAAGAACCGCTGAAGAGTTGAACGCTCTACTAGAAGAAAGGATCTCCGCTGCTATCGCCCAATACGAGGCAAACCGTACTGCAGACAGTGGAGGACCAAGCAACGCTAGGCGTAATGGGAATGGAGATTCGTCTGGAGGCAATGCAGCTCAAGGTAACCTTGAGACACTGTACTAAGCATGAGGAAATTTATGAACGGTCTTTGTTTCATTATTTCTTCGATTGCTCACATGTGAATTGGTTAAATCAATTCCAGGCTGCACTTTCAAGCAGTTCCTCGACTGCAAGCCGATGAACTATGACGGCACAGGAGGTGCAGTGGCATTTGTGCGCTGGACGGAGAAGACTGAAGCTACTTTCCGCATGAGCAAGTGTACCGCGGGTCAACAAGTCACCCTTGCTACTGGGTTGTTTGTCGATGAAGCTCTGACTTGGTGGAACCTGCAAGTCCAAACCTTGGGCGATGATGCCGCTTATGGCCTAACTTGGGACGAGCTAAAGGAAAGAATGAGAGAGAAGTATTGCTCTCGCGCTGAACTCCAAAGGCTGGAAACGGAGTTCTGGCACTTGACCATGGTGGGTGCTGACATCAATGGTTACACTCGAAGGTTCCACGATCTGTCAAGAGTGCTTCCCTACATGGTGACTCCCGAATTCAAGCACGTTGAACGCTACATTTGGGGACTGGCCCCAGAGTTTCGTGGCATGGTGACGTCGGCCAAACCACAAACAATCACGGAGGCTGTAACTCTGGCTGTCAGTCTGACTGAAGATTGTGTTCGTATGAAGAAATTATCACTAAACCCAACAGAGAAGACCGAAACACATGCTGAGTCATCTGGGGACAAGAAAAGGAAGCATGCAAACCTGAATCAGGCAATCCGTAACAACAAGAGTTCCAACAAGAAGCGTGACCCCAACCCGCCTCAGGAGGCGAAATCTCTTGCAGCCATGAACGACGCTCCAGCAAAGGGATACCTGGGCACCTTGCCCAAATGCCATCGGTGTAAACGCCATCACGAGGGAGCTTGTCGCATCTCAAAGTGTGACAAGTGTGGAAAGTTGGGTCACCGCATTGAAGACTGTTGGAGTAAGAGGAACGGAAATGGAAATCGTAACGGGGCTGATGATAGGAACAATGGTGGAAATGGAAACGGTGCTGGTAGCAAGAATGGTAACGGGAAAGGGCAAGGATGCTTCAAGTGTGGAAGCAATGATCATTTCATGAAGAACTGCCCAGAGAGAAACAACGCTCCGGCTCGAGCATTTGTGATTGGAGCAAGAGACGCACGCGAGGACCCTAACGTGGTCACCGGTATGTTTCTCATTAACAATCACTTTGCATCCATATTATTTGACACTGGCGCCGATTATAGCTTCATGTCTGTGGAATTTAAACGCATACTTGGAATAGAATCTAGTAGATTAGAAATTCCTTATTCCATAGAACTAGCCAATGGTAAACTTGTTGAATCGGGCAAAGTTGTGAAAGGCTGCACACTAGAACTTGGTGAACGAAGATTTAGCATCGACCTCCTACCTATTCAATTGGGTAGCTTCGATGTAGTAGTCGGGATGGACTGGTTGTCCAAGAACAAAGCTGAAGTTATTTGTCATGAGAAAATCATTCGCATCCCTTTAGCGAATGATGAAACTCTCATCGTGCATGGAGAAAAACGAGACGCGCCTCTTCGAACCATCAGTTGCATGAAGGCACGGAAATGCTTAAGGAAAGGATGTGTCGCTTTCCTAGCACACGTTATAGACAAGAAAGCTGAGGAGCCGAAACTCGAAGACATTCCTGTGGTGAAGGAATTTCCTGATGTGTTCCCTGAAGATCTGCCAGGACTACCTCCGCAACGACAAGTCGAATTCCGTATAGACTTGGTTCCAGGAGCTGCTCCTGTAGCCAAGGCACCCTATCGACTTGCGCCATCCGAAATGCAAGAATTATCTACACAGCTCCAGGAGTTGTTGGATAAAGGATTCATAAGGCCAAGCTTCTCACCCTGGGGAGCTCCGGTATTATTCGTGAAGAAGAAGGATGGAACACTGCGGATGTGTATCGATTACAGGGAACTGAACAAACTCACGATCAAGAATCGGTATCCGCTACCAAGGATTGATGACTTATTTGATCAATTGCAAGGATCAAGCTACTATTCCAAGATCGACCTTCGATCTGGATACCATCAGCTGAGAATCCAAGAGGAAAGCGTACCGAAGACTGCATTCAGAACGCGATATGGGCACTACAAATTTCTTGTGATGCCGTTCGGGCTGACAAATGCACCAGCGGTCTTTATGGATCTGATGAACCGCGTATGCAAACCATATCTCGATAAATTTGTGATTGTATTTATCGATGATATCCTGATTTACTCGCGAACGATAGAAGAGCACGAGCAACATCTCAGAACCATCTTGGAACTACTGAAGAAAGAGAAGCTTTATGCAAAGTTCTCGAAATGCGAATTCTGGATTCGCGAAGTACAATTTCTTGGTCACGTTGTGAATGAGAAGGGCATTCATGTAGACCCATCCAAGATTGAAGCGATAAAGAACTGGGAAGCTCCCAAGACCCCAACCGAAGTTCGTCAATTTTTGGGCTTAGCGGGCTATTATCGGCGATTCATCGAGAATTTCTCAAAAATAGCTCAACCGCTAACGACCCTTACTCAGAAAGACAAGAAGTACGACTGGGGTCACAAACAAGAAGAAGCCTTCCAGTTACTTAAGAGCAAGCTATGCGATGCACCGATACTATCATTACCTGAAGGCACTGAAGACTTCGTGGTATACTGCGACGCCTCACGACAAGGCTTGGGTTGCGTGCTCATGCAACGCCAAAAAGTCATCGCTTACGCTTCAAGACAACTGAAGGTTCACGAAAGAAATTATACCACTCACGACCTGGAGCTGGGCGCAGTGGTATTTGCCTTGAAGATTTGGCGACATTATTTATATGGTACTCGATGTACAATCTTCACAGATAACAAAAGCTTACAACACATATTTGATCAGAAGGAATTGAATATGCGCCAGTGACGTTGGGTCGAGCTGCTGAACGATTATGACTGTGAGATTAAGTACCATCCTGGAAAGGCAAACGTCGTAGCGGACGCGTTGAGCCGAAAAGAAAGGGTTAAGACCCTAAGGGTTCGAGCATTGGAAATGACGATTCGAACGAACCTCACTGTACGCATTCGGGATGCACAACAAGAAGCTCTTAAAGGAGAGAACCGTAAAGCTGAATACCTACGGGGTATGCTGAAATACATGGTGCCAAACGAAGAGGGAGCCTTATACTTCAAGAAGCGTATTTGGGTTCCACTCTATGGTGGCATACGAGAAGTCATCCTTAATGAAGCCCACAAATCGAGATATTCGATCCATCCAGGATCGGACAAAATGTATCAAGACTTAAAGGAGTACTACTGGTGGCCGAGACTTAAAAGCGATGTTGCTGTCTATGTTGGAAAATGCCTAACCTGTGCTAAGGTTAAGGCAGAATATCAGAAACCGTCCGGCCTACTACAACAACCAGAAATTCCCGTGTGGAAGTGGGAACAAATCTCGATGGACTTCATAACAAAATTACCCAGGACCCCGAGAGGACACGATATGATATGGGTAATAGTTGATCGATTAACGAAGTCTGCGCACTTCCTACCGATCCGAGAAAAAGACAGCACTGGAAAGCTTGCTGAAATATACTTAAGAGAAATTGTGGCACGTCATGGAGTGCCAATCTCAATCATTTCAGACAGAGATGGACGCTTTGTCTCAAGAATCTGGCAATCATTTCAGGAAGCCTTTGGATCTCAGTTAGATCTAAGCACGGCATTCCATCCACAAACAGACGGCCAGAGTGAACGGACCATACAAACGTTAGAAGATATGCTTCGCGCATGTGTCATGGATCTAGGCGGCAGCTGGGATACTCATCTACCTTTAGTTGAGTTTTCCTACAATAACAGTTATCATACGAGCATAAAAGCCGCGCCGTTCGAAGCTCTGTATGGCTGCAAATGCCGATCGCCCTTATGTTGGGCAGACGCTGGAGATAAGCGTATGGTTGGTCCTGAACTTGTACAAGAGACAACCGACAAGATTGCGCAGATTCGAGAGCGCATTAAGGCGGCTCGAGAACGACAAAAGATCTACGCTGATCCAAAAAGAAAATCAGTAGAATACGAGGTAGGAGACAAAGTGTTGGTAAAAGTCTCACCTTGGAAGGGCGTAGTCAGATTTGGAAAGCGTGAAAAGCTGAATCCACGATATATCGGACCATTCAGAATATTGAAGAGAATTGGTACCGTGGCATACAAGTTGGAGTTACCGGAAGAACTTAATGGAGTACATGATACGTTTCATGTATCCAACCTGAAGAAGAGTCCAACACAAGAAAACGTGATCATCCCGATGGATGAAGTGCATATTGATGAAGCCCTCCGATTTACAGAGCAACCCGTTGAGGTTACCGACTGGAAAGTCAACAAGACCAGGAGGAGCAGTGTGAAACTTGTCAAAGTACGTTGGAGCTCTAAGCACGGACCCGAGTACACATGGGAACGTGAAGACCAGTTCAAAGAAAAGTATCCCCACCTATTCAAGAAGACTCCTGCGAGAGTTAGTGCAGCCTGAATTTCGCGACGAAATTCTTTTAACGGGGGGAGACTGTGACAACTGGCACCAAACCGGTAATTTCCGTACACTTTAATCATTAGTTAATGACTGCAATTATGTGCTTAATTGTCAGCAATGTCTGAAAACATGATTAAACAAGTGAATTCATGCACGTTGTATACTACAAAATATTGCTTTATGCATAAACGAGAGCGTTGCGTCAAAAATAATAGTAAACTCACCGGTAAGACACATTGTGTCAACGGAACTGCAGAAAGCAGTCAGACAATAAAATTGAGGCCTAGGTGTAGGTCCGACGACAAAAGTACATTAAAACCCAAGAGTACATGTAAGGGTTTAATTTGTAGACATTGCGAAAGCAAAAATAAGCACTAAAAAGCACCCGAAACGCACTTTAAGTGCAGAATTTATATAATTCAGCAATAATTCAGCATTTGGACATATGAATATTATGCAGAAATGTCGTTTTATTATCCAGAATATTTTCCTAAGTGTTGGGAATTGAAAGGGTACAAGAAGGGTACTTAAAAGACACTAAAAAGTGTAATTTAGCACTTTAACGAATCGGTATCTAACCGAACAACCGGACAATACCCGGAACACCAAAATAATGCTAAAAGGATTGTTTTTATTTTGCTAAACTAGTTAGGGTCCCCGAACACCCTAACACACTATATATTTCATAACACACTTAACTAGTACTTGTAATTAGGAATTGGAAATTACACTTAACCCCCCCCCCCCCATGTCTTTCACGGTCATTAGGGGCCCCCACAACACAAGATTTTTCTAAATCTTACAAGATCTCTTCCATGATCATTCATGGGATTTGATGAGATTTGGAGGTACTATAGGAAACATATGGACTCTTGGACAACACATTAACATGGTTATAAGAACCAACCTAAAGATCATAACCCTCATTCCTTCCAACACTTCAACACACACAAACACCTCCTCTTTCTCTCCCTTGGCTACGGCCTCAAGCCACCACCACACCATCACCATTATCAATCATCATACAAGCATTCCAAGCATATACAAGGGTGTAAGAAGGTCACTAACGAAGCTCGGTGCAAGCGGATCTTGAAGGACCTTCACCATTTGCTTTTATCCACTTCATTTACCCTCTTGAACTTCCCTAGCCTTGTGCTAGTAGTAAGTACTCTAAAACACCATCTTGTTCTTGTTTATGATGGTTAATAGATGATTTAATGGCTAAAAATCATGAACACTAAAGATCACCAACTAAAAGTCTTGTAAAATGTTAAACTTGTTGGATAAAAGCTAAAGAGTTGTGTAAATCTTGTAAGACTTGTTTTGTGTATCTATTTAGGGCCGATCTATGTTGTGGTAGCTCGGATCATCATCTAACCCGGATTAGTCGTGGTCATGAATCATGGCATAGAGCTTGTATAAGTGTACAAAGGGTTAAATGATGAAACTCTACCACACACTAAACATGAACTTGTGTAAAATCGATTTTACTTATGAAATGGTGTTCAAAACTAGTAGATCTACGGATCTACAAGCGGTACTTTCAAAGGACCAAGTAAAATATATACAAGTCTCATTTTAAGTCAGATCTTTCACAAACTAAAAGCATTTTAGTGAATAAACAAGTGTGTAAACGCTTATGTCACAAGAAAAATTTAACAAGTAATACCTTTGAAATTCATGACTGGAAGTTGTGAAAATACATACTCTTTAAAAATAAAGTTTTTAAGGAACTAAACTTATTTTTAAGGATAACAAGACTTACTAATTATGCTAGTAAGTTACTACACATTTTGGTAAATATTCAAGTTCATGAAATAGAGAAATTAGTGATTATTGTTGAGGAGTATTGTTGATAATTGTTGTTGATGATTGTTGACGATTTAAAAGAAAATAAACACATGTTTTGAAAACATGGGAAACCTCCATTTTTAGGGGAAACTCTGTCAAAATTTTTATAAATTTTGACACTTAGAAAAATATAAGTTTTTGAGAAACTTATTCCCTAAAAATGTATTTAAGAGTATTACAAAGGTTTCCCTAATTTTTGGTGATAAGAAATGATGATTTCTTCAAAAATAAAAATGGGTATTATGTATATATATTTTTGAGAGAAAAATATATATTATTTTATCACCAACTTTTGTGCTAAGTGTATAAAGTATGTGTTATACGTGCTAGTGTATTAAGACTTAAAAATACACTAAATACTCAGGAGGAGTATAAACATAAAAAATACACATACAACATACAAGATACATAATTCGGGTGCAAAGTGCAAAACACAAAAGACTTATATTTATTTTTGAGAAAATAATATAAGTAAGATACGTAGTTAAAAATATAGAATATTTTTAACACAAGAATATATACAAAAGAGAGTGACTGTACTTGTGCGACGCAAGTCTAGTGACTAACGTTAAGAAAACGCGTATAGGTTACGACGTTAATTAAGCAAATCCGGTGGAGTTTACGACGCTAGGAACGCAAAGTTGTGAGTTCATGCTCCCCCTTTTCTCTTTAACTGTTTTCAGTTTTTATAACTTCGGGGGTGAAATACATGTACAAATGTACAAAAATTTATAATTGGTATGATATAAATACAAGAAGTACACTTGGTGAGAACGAGAACCAAGTGTGACGAAATATAAGAATATGAGAAGCGCACTTGGTGAGAACGAGAACCAAGTATGAGGCGCTATGAGAAATGATAACAAGAAACGCGCTTGGTGAGAACGAGAACCAAGTAGGATGCGTTATGAGAAATAGTGTCACGAATAGGGTACAGAAGCACCATTAATCGTGTACATACTTAGACCGCAGAACAAAAGGTTAGATCTAACGGGTGCCTGGCAGCCACACTCTCGGTGAGGGCGAGAATCGAGTAGTGCTTTTGTGTCTCAGAATATACCAATTAAATGCCTTAGGTTTGGTGACTTCCTATGTCGTGTCACATGTTAATGGCTTTGCAACCCATTAACAATCCTGATATTTACAGGAATATTTTAATTACATGAAATTCATACCATACTAAAAATTGATGAATACTTGAGTACGTGGGGTACTCAAGAAAAGATTGAATTATACTTGAAGTACGTGGGGTACTCAAGAAAATGAGAATTATACTTGAGTACGTGGGGTACTCAAGAAGAAATTGAATTATACATGTGTACGTGGTGTACCCATGAAACTGGATTTATATATGAAAACTTGATTTTTACATGACGTAAACTATGTTTTCATACAAAGTATACAAACGTGAAAAACTAAAACTGCATGAATTCACACCAACTTTATGTTGACGTTTTTCCAAAACTCACATGTATTTCAGGTAACTAGGATGGATGTGCGCGCGGTCTCGCTTATGCTCGTGGATGTCGCTTGTGTTTAACTTTAAATAAAGTTGTAAACTTTTAAGACAATGTTTTATGCTGTCTAGCGATGTAAACGCTAAACTTATGTTTTCAAATCTTGGTATTTAATGTTATTTTACGAGCATGTAGCATGTTTACTCTTCGTATGCAATGAGAACCTTTCATGATCACACCTCGTGCTTCCGCCGCAGAAAGGGGTGTGACAAACATCTCTCGGATATATAGGTAACCCCTGAAATCTTGTTTGAAGGGCTTTCTATTTCTGACATACTAGGTCTTTGTACGTGATGATATCTGGGGTATTATACCAGGACTTCTGATTTTGTGGGAGCAATAGCCTAGTCCTCGTATAATGCTCTGCACTGCTTTAATCTTAAAGCTCACCCTCAGCATAAAAAATGATGAAACATTGAAAAATGGTAATCATGTGCTGTTGAAGAAAAGATTCTCTAAAGGGAACACACCTAAAGTCGAACCATCATCTCTCTGATTTTGCAGAAGCAATAGCCTGAGCTCTCATGGTCTCGCATTTACCCATTTACAGATATCATTAGTGTACATTCACCTGTAAGACTGAATATAGGAGTCTGGATACGGGAGTATATTCTGAGGTGGGACACGCAAATAAGTTTAAGCCCTTCAGAATAATCCCGAACGACAGGAATATCTGAAATAGACTTACCCTTGCCTTTATCTTCTGTAACATGTGCTAAGAAAGCCACATAGTTCTTCCGTAAATACTTCTGAGCTTTAAAACAAGACATGAGTTTGAGACCACCGGTAGGCTTCTCACCTTGAACCTGCAGAATCTCGCCTGTCGAAAGCGGCACACGAACAATCTTCTCAGAACAAATTATCTCTGCGTGATGCTTGGATAACCAATCCATTCCCACGATAACGTCGAAGCTTCCAAGTTGCATAGGCGTAAGATCGATTGGAAAAAGATGATCGTTTAGGTTCAACTGGCAGTTGCGTAGAACAGAATCAAGAATAATGGGTTCACCACTAGCAACCTCTACTGTCAAAGATTTACTTAGTTTTGTTCTAGACACGCGAAGCATCGGCTCAAAAGACAAAGACACAAAACTCTTATCGGCACCAGAATCGAAAAGAACAGATGCAGGCTGATTATTAATAAAGAACGTACCGTTCACCACATTATCGTCAGCCTGTGCCTCTTGGGCATTCATGTTAAAAACTCGGCCTCGAGCCGGAGCCGGATTCTGATTCTGGTTCTGGTTCACCAGTCTTGGGCACCGATTCCTGTAGTGGGTTAGATCCCCACAATTGTAACAAGCACCTGGTGGGTATTGTGGTCTTGCAGCTTGACCCTGTTGCGGAGTAGGAGGCTGTGCAACTTGTTGAGCCGGGTTTTGAACTGCGCGATTCTGAGCAAACCGACAAACCTCGGCAAGATGACCTGACTTCCCACAGCTAGTACAGAAACGGCACTGATGTTGCGGCTGATGGTGACTGTTGCATCTATTGCACAAAGGTGCATTCCCTGTATAGGGTTTCTTTGCTGGAAGCTGTGCGGGTTGGTTGGGAGCTGCCTGGTTAGCTTGGGCAGTGATATCAAAATTTTGGGAAGCCTTATGCTTCCTTGACCTCTTCGAAGAACCAGAGTTCTTTCCATTCAAGTTTTGACCTTTCTTGCTATCACCCTTGTCAGCCGACTGTTTCTTGCCCTTGTCACCCTTCCTGTGTAACTTGTTCTTCCGGATCTGCGATTCAGTCAATGTCGCAGATAACTCGATCGCCTGACGAAGTGTGGCAGGGTTACTACCAGTAAGAATGTCTTGTACCGAGTCAGGTAGGCCATCGATGTATCTCTCGATAGCCTTGTCGAGTGGGGTGACCATTGTTGGGCAAAGCAGACTCAATTCTTCAAACCGATCAGTATAAGCCCTGTGCTCACCACTATCTTGCTTCAGATCATCAAATTCTTTCTCCAAAGCTCGCTGCTCATGACGAGGACAGAATTCCCTCATCATAAGGGCTCTAAGTTCAGCCCATGTCTGCGCAAGAGCAACTTCTGCACCCCTGTCTCTCATAATCCCGTTCCACCATGTCAAAGCCCTCTTCTGAAATACGCTCGAAGCAAACTCAACTTTGCGATTATCCGGACACTGCACATGGCGAAAAGTATTCTCACTGCTCTCGAACCACTGAAGAAGCCCAGTCGCTCCTTCAGAACCACTAAACTTGAGTGGTTTAGCCTGATTAAAATCCTTGTATTTGCATGGAACATTGTTGTTGTTGTTGGCTTGATTCCATTGAGCAAAGAGATTTGGAAACTGAGCAGCCATCTGCTGCGCAATAATTTCTGCCAGCTCGGCAGTAGCTATCTGGTTCTCGCGTCGAGGAGGCATTCTAAAAGAGGAAAACATGTAAAGGAACGGGTGAGATGATTGGATGAAAAGAATGAGATGAAACAAAATCAACAAAAGCAAAGATGGTGGTCATTCGTCCGTATCACAAAGCAAACAAACGACACACAGTGACTAATCAAAGTAAATGGGTCAAAAATAATGTATTAGCGAAGACATGCTCGCCTATAAGTGAACACTCACTCCAAGAATTCCCAGGTAAGCACAACTGGTCTCGCGTCTGGTTGAGATGTATACGAAGTGCTTGCCTAGACAGAAAACTCAGAATACAGGCATTCACCCTTCCAGTTTGCACGTGTTCACATTATTTAAAACCCAAAACTTTTGATGAGATTTTGAAAATTTGAAGGCACAAGGCCAAAAACCAAAATGAAAAGGGTTCAAAACCATATAAAAGAGAGTTCAAAACCTTACAATTGAGGGTTCAAAACCTTGTAATAAATCATTCATAAACAGATGATTGTTTTTCAAAAATCGTTTCGGAAAAATTTTGGTTCCTTGTTTTGTTAATCACCTAAGGATAGGTGATGTACATGTTTTAAGATCTAAACACAAGATAACTTGTGTTAGGTTCCTAAAAAAGTTATAGTCTAGGTCAAAGCATTACTAATAACCTAATTCCCTATAACCATTGGCTCTGATACCAACTCTTCTGTCACACCCCGACCACGTGTAACATACAAAACGTGGCGGAAACGTCGGGGAGTGTTGTAACAGAATTAATTGTTTCATAACCATGGCATACAAAGTTTTATTTATTTATTTAACAAGGATGTTACATTGTTTCAAACAGGAAATACAGAGTTTATAACATAATTAAACATAGTCTAGCTCCATTTTATGTCTCTAAGGCACAGGTCCGCCCTAGTATTGTGATCAACAACCTACGGAAAAAGCACCTGAAAACACATGTGAAAATAGGTACGTCAGCATAAAAATGCCTGTGAGATACATAGGTTTGTGAAAATAGGATTCATGACTTGTATTTGAGAAAATGTTTAGTCATGAACCGTGTAATTTGCTTTGTCTTGTAAATCATTTGAAAAACGATAAGATCAGTTGATATGTATAAGTAAATGTAAGGTTAAATGAATAACCATGTAAAATGAGTTTGTATAAGATAAGTTGATTGTAAAACAATGTCTTATGAAAAAGTATGTTATTTGTATAAAATGTTATATGTATCAATCTGAAATGATTCAAATAACGTTACGCTATGTAATATTATACAAACACTTATATATAGGAAGTACCAGCGGCGTATCCACCATGTTTGTATCATATTACACACGTATCGTTACTTAATCACTTAATCAAACCAAACCATCAAGATGTAAAATGTTCATGTACAAACCAATTGTCAAGTGTTATTGTGTAAACCATGTCAAAATGTCTATGTCCAATGTAAACCACCAAATGTGTATATCAATGTCAAAATGTTTATGTTCAATGTAGATCATGTAATGTGTAATCAAAATGTCATGTATGGTAAGTGAAATGTATCAACTAAACCATATGTAAAATGCACAACAACAAGGTATTGAAGTAAAACACAGTTTAAATCAAAGTCATGTTGTGTGTAACAAATGCATGCTATACTGATACAAACATTTATGCGGTATTGTTAATATGCATACATCCAAGCCTTGAGACTGAGGCGATAAACCTTTAAACAAATTAAAGATTTATCTAAGTTATGTATATCGAATTCGGTCATTCCTTTCTGTCCCCTTACCCTGGGATGTCCGGAACGGGAGTTGTCAATTCCTATGGTACCACTACCTACTAACGAATGGCATGATCAATGTTAATGAATGTATTGTCCCATGTTAAACAAACCAAATGTTATACCAAAAATGGAAGCATGTGATGCACTAAGTATGTAATCAAATGAACATACATAGCGTGAAAATGTAATGTAAAACGATGTACTAAGTAATGCACACAATGGGCACACCTAGCATGAAATGTCATGTAAAACAATGTACTAAGTAATGCACACAATGGGCACACCTAGCATGAAATGTCATGTAAAACAATGTACTAAGTAATGCACACAATGGGCACACCTAGCATGAAATGTAATGTAAAACAATGTACTAAGTAATGCACACAATGGGCACACCTAGCATGAAATGTCATGTAAAACAATGTACTAAGTAATGCACACAATGGGCACACCTAGCATGAAATGTAATGTAAAACAATGTACCAAGTAATGCACACAATGGGCACACCTAGCATGAAATGTAATGTAAACCAATGTACCAAGTAATGCACACAATGGGCACACCTAGCATGAAATGTAATGTAAAACAATGTACTAAGTAATGCACACAATGGGCACACCTAGCATAAACACAATGAAATCATGTACTATAATGTACTAATGAACATAGCAGGTATATGATGTGAAAACAGGAAAGCATGAAAGTAACAAGTAGGCACATGTGTTCCACCCCAAAACAGTTTAGAAAACAGTAAAAGAGGGGTCTATGTACTCACTTGAGATTGCTCAGTTGTCTAAAGATAACCACCGAGTAATGCTATAGATCACGGAATCAAACGGCACCTATTATAGGTAACTATGTTAATAAACCGGACCTATATCGGAAGACTGGGTAGCATTAGGGTTTGTAAACCAAATGAGTGTAGGAACTCATGTGATATGGTTTAACAAAGCCTACATGCTAAATGAAACTTAACCTAAGTCTTATCGACCCATTACGATCCGTTTAGGTAGCTTATGCTACTTTAACGCATCGTGCGCGTAAAACGCGTTTGGACCGCCTAACTAGTCCTATGACAAGTGTTATATGCCTAAACATGTTACATAATCAGTTATGTGGCAAAAGTTTAGGTTACATATGCTAAATTACCAATTATGCATGAAAAGGGTATTCTGGTAATTTACCTAAGGCATATAAACTACCTATCATACAACTACTTAAACGATGTGACCATAGGGTATAACCTCGGAAGGTTATTCCCTACCTACTATGGTCACCTAATGTATTTGGTCGGATCCTAATGATCGACCAAATGGGTCGAGTTCGAAGGTATAGGCGATTTATTAGATCGCCTACCCTACGACTCTAGACAACGTGGTAATCAGTGGGCATAGTCCCAAAGGACTATGACCAACGTGATTACACTCACGTTGCGAAGTTCAAACGAACTTCGCATTGACCATTACTGGTCAACGCTGAAAGTCAAACAAAGTTTGACTTTCTGACTCGAAAAGCAGTAAAAATAAGGAAAAGAACGAAAGAATACTAACCCAGGGTCCCCGAATGCTAAACTCAATTCGAAAATCTCAGGTATGAAACAAATGTTTCAACTTAGAGTTTCTCAAAATGAATTTCTAGTGATTTTGAACAAAGGGGGGTGGGTTATTTATAGTTTTCGGTCCACCGTTGAGATCGTTTCTTGGAAAAGGGGAAACGATCAAGGCCGTACACTTGTCGGGATGTTATGGTGCCTCAAAATGTACACACCATAGGGATTTGACATGTGG
The DNA here is from genome assembly GCA_030545235.1 of Helianthus tuberosus. Classification (NCBI taxonomy): domain Eukaryota; kingdom Viridiplantae; phylum Streptophyta; class Magnoliopsida; order Asterales; family Asteraceae; genus Helianthus; species Helianthus tuberosus. The sequence continues at coordinate 32,448 of JARYGA010021413.1, forward strand.
GAGGGGTTTTGGAAGTGCAAAACAGCTGCAACCAGCTGTTAAAACCATTTAATCTGGTCTGATACTCGGATGCGGCCCGCTTCAGGATGTTCCAAACACAATGCGGGCCGCTTTGGCCTGTCTGATCAGCAAACTTGTTTCAGAAATGACAGTTTCAGTCCCTGCACGTGTTTAAGGCCTTTTCCGACACTTCTAAGGCCCGTAAAGCCAACTTTAAGGCCCTAAAATGTTGCCTAAACATTTTGGACATGAAACATGTTCAAAAATATGCCGGGTGATGGTTCGTTTGGTCGTACGAACGCGATGTTCGCTTAATTACGACGGAATGCGCACAAGCGCGAAAAACGATCCAAATGACGCAACGAATGGATTTTTCTTAAGGCGAACACTAAAATATAATGTAGTCATGCTTACATAAATTTTTGGATGTCCAGATGTATTCAGAACGTAAGTTATGCGCGAAAATGCAAACTTGTGCACTTTTTGACACTTTTAGTCCCTGAATGTTCCAAAAGTTTATTTTAGCACACCAAACCCCTCAAAGCCTATTTCTAAGCTATGCAAAGGATATTTAAGGTGTGTTTAACTTATGGTCATGTTCCGGAATGTTTGTTACAGTTCAAATTGACATACTTTCGCAGTTTGTCATATTTAGTCCCTGTAAGCGAATTAACTTGTTTTTGCCATACCAAAGCCTTCAAAACTTATTTCTAAGTTATGTAAAGGTTATTTAAGGTATGTTGAGCATATGTTGATGTTCCGGAGTATTTCTCGCATTAAACTGAGTACGTTTACGCACTAGTTTGCGTATAACTCTCCAGAAAGTGATGTAGAGTTTGGAATTTAACAAAAGTCAAAACATGAAAAATGTAAAACATAAAAAAACAAACATTGGGATCAAATAACATTGTTTTATTGATAATAGAACTGTTCATAGTGATTACAAGCTCAGTTGTTACAGTCTCCCCTACTTGTGGAAATTTCGTCCCGAAATTTATTTAGAGGAAACTCGAGGAAAAAGATGTGGATATTTCGCCTTCATTTGATCTTCGCGTTCCCAAGTAAACTCAGGTCCACGTTTAGCTTCCCAGCGAACTTTGACCAAAGGAATGCGCTTGCGTTTAAGCCACTTGACTTCACGTTCCATGATTTCCACTGGTTTCTCAACAAATTTCAGTGTTTTGCCAACACGAATTTCGTCAAGCGGTATGGAGTAGTTCTCCTCAGCTGTACACTTCTTGAGATTTGATATGTGAAAAGTTGGATGAACATTTCCAAGTTCAGGAGGTAACTCAAGTCTGTAGGCCACCTTTCCGATTCTTTCGACGATCTTGAATGGTCCAACGTATCTAGGTGCAAGTTTTCCTTTCTTTCCAAATCTGATCACACCTTTCCAAGGTGAGACCTTAAGTAATACTCGATCACCGACTTGAAATTCCAAGGCTTTGCGTTTTGGGTCCGCATAAATCTTCTGACGGCTTCTAGCTGCCTGAAGGTTATCACGAACTTTCTTGACCTTGTCAGTTGTCTCTAAAATGAGGGCAGGTCCAGTAAGTTGAGCCTCGCCAATCTCATTCCAGCAGACTGGTGAACGACATTTTCGACCATAGAGAGCTTCGAAAGGAGCCATTTTGATGCTAGTGTGATAACTGTTGTTGTAGGAGAATTCAATCAATTTAAGATGTGAATCCCAGCTACCACCAAAATCGATCACACAAGCTCTTAGCATATCCTCCAGAGTCTGGATTGTTCTCTCAGATTGACCATCCATTTGCGGATGATAAGCTGTGCTCAGATTAAGTTGGGTCCCCATAGCAGATTGCATGGTTCTCCAAAAGTGAGAAGTGAAACGAGCATCTCTGTCAGAAATGATGTTCAAAGGAACACCATGTCGAGCTACAATTTCATCCACATAGATTTGAGCAAGCCTGTCAGTAGGAAAATCCTCACGGATTGGCAAGAAATGTGCTGACTTTGTAAGACGATCAACGACTACCCAGATGGCATCATGACCTTTCTTGGTGCGTGGAAGTTTGGTAACAAGATCCATAGTAATGTTTTCCCATTTCCAAACTGGGATCTCTGGTTGCTCCAATAAACCAGAAGGACGCTGATGTTCAGCCTTAACCTTAAGATAAGTAAGGCATTTGGATACGTATAAGGCAATGTCTTTCTTCATACCAGGCCACCAATAGTGAATACGAAGATCCTTATACATTTTATCTGAGCCTGGATGAATAGAATAACGAGACTTATGGGCTTCATCCATAAGCAAGGTACGAAGATCATCCTGGCTTGGGACCCACAAACGGTCCATGAAGTAATATGATCCATTGTCCTTCAGTTCCAGAGCAGGCGTTATGTGATAAGGAAACTCCTTGTCCATCAATCCTTGTGAAATACAAGATTGTTGAGCTAGAGAAATGCGTGCTTGAATATCGGATCGAGCTTGAATAACAGATTGAACACGTACACAATGAAGCTTAGTACGTTCCTTACGACTCAATGCATCAGCTACGACATTCGCCTTACCAGGATGGTAGCGAATTTCGCAGTCATAGTCGTTTAAAAGCTCAACCCAACGTCGTTGTCTCATGTTGAGTTCTTTCTGGTTGAAGATATGCTGAAGACTTTTGTGGTCAGTGAAAACCACACATTTTGTACCGTACAAATAGTGTCTCCAGATCTTGAGAGCAAAGACAACTGCACCCAACTCAAGATCATGAGTGGTGTAGTTCTTCTCATGTATCTTCAACTGCCTCGATGCATAGGCTATGACTTTGTTCCTTTGCATAAGAACACAGCCAAGACCCAATTTCGATGCATCACAATATACAACAAAATCATCATCACCCTCAGGTAATGATAGAACAGGCGCATCGCAAAGCTTCTGCTTCAAGTGTTGAAAAGCTTCCTCTTGTTTGTTTCCCCAATAAAAGGGCATTTTCTTCTGAGTTAGAGCAGTTAGAGGAACTGCAATCTTCGAGAAGTTTTCTATGAAGCGGCGGTAATAACCCGCTAGACCAAGAAAAGAACGAACTTCAGTAGGAGTAGAAGGTGTATCCCAATCCTTAATCGCACTGATCTTGGAGGGATCTACATGAATACCCCGTTCGTTGATAACATGCCCCAAAAATTGAACTTCTTTAAGCCAAAATTCGCACTTGGAGAATTTGGCGAAAAGTTGCTCTTTCTTTAGGAGTTCAAGGGTAAGACGAAGATGTTGCTCGTGATCAGCTCGCGTCTTAGAGTAAATCAAGATGTCATCAATAAAAACAATGACGAACTGATCCAAATAAGGTTTGCAGACCCTATTCATTAAGTCCATGAAAACAGCAGGAGCATTAGTCACACCGAATGGCATGACTATGAACTCATAATGCCCATATCGAGTACGGAACGCTGTCTTGGGAATATCTTCTTCTTGCACGCGAAGTTGATGATATCCAGATCGCAGATCAATCTTCGAGAAATAAGAAGCGCCCTGTAATTGATCAAAGAGATCATCAATGCGAGGTAGAGGATATCGATTTTTGATGGTAAGCTTGTTAAGCTCACGATAATCGATACACATCCTAAAGGATCCATCCTTCTTCTTAACAAAAAGAACGGGAGCACCCCAAGGTGAAAAACTAGGACGGATAAAGCCTTTGTCAGAGAGCTCCTGAAGCTGCTTAGACAACTCTTGCATCTCAGACGGTGCAAGACGATATGGAGCTCTAGCAATGGGATTTGCACCAGGTACGAGATCAATGCGAAACTCGACTTGGCGTGCTGGAGGTAGACCTGGTAAATCTTCAGGGAACACTTCAGAATAATCCCGAACGACAGGAATATCTGAAATAGACTTACCCTTGCCTTTATCTTCTGTAACATGTGCTAAGAAAGCCACATAGTTCTTCCGTAAATACTTCTGAGCTTTAAAACAAGACATGAGTTTGAGACCACCGGTAGGCTTCTCACCTTGAACCTGCAGAATCTCGCCTGTCGAAAGCGGCACACGAACAATCTTCTCAGAACAAATTATCTCTGCGTGATGCTTGGATAACCAATCCATTCCCACGATAACGTCGAAGCTTCCAAGTTGCATAGGCGTAAGATCGATTGGAAAAAGATGATCGTTTAGGTTCAACTGGCAGTTGCGTAGAACAGAATCAAGAATAATGGGTTCACCACTAGCAACCTCTACTGTCAAAGATTTACTTAGTTTTGTTCTAGACACGCGAAGCATCGGCTCAAAAGACAAAGACACAAAACTCTTATCGGCACCAGAATCGAAAAGAACAGATGCAGGCTGATTATTAATAAAGAATGTACCGTTCACCACATTATCGTCAGCCTGTGCCTCTTGGGCATTCATGTTAAAAACTCGGCCTCGAGCCGGAGCCGGATTCTGATTCTGGTTCTGGTTCACCAGTCTTGGGCACCGATTCCTGTAGTGGGTTAGATCCCCACAATTGTAACAAGCACCTGGTGGGTATTGTGGTCTTGCAGCTTGACCCTGTTGCGGAGTAGGAGGCTGTGCAACTTGTTGAGCCGGGTTTTGAACTGCGCGATTCTGAGCAAACCGAAAAACCTCAGCAAGATGACCTGACTTCCCACAGCTAGTACAGAAACGGCACTGATGTTGCGGCTGATGGTGACTGTTGCATCTATTGCACAAAGGTGCATTCCCTGTATAGGGTTTCTTTGCTGGAAGCTGTGCGGGTTGGTTGGGAGCTGCCTGGTTAGCTTGTGCAGTGATAGCAAAATTTTGGGAAGCCTTACGCTTCCTTGACCTCTTCGAAGAACCAGAGTTCTTTCCATTCAAGTTTTGACCTTTCTTGCTATCACCCTTGTCAGCCGACTGTTTCTTGCCCTTGTCACCCTTCCTGTGTAACTTGTTCTTCCGGATCTGCGATTCAGTCAATGTCGCAGATAACTCGATCGCCTGACGAAGTGTGGCAGGGTTACTACCAGTAAGAATGTCTTGTACCGAGTCAGGTAGGCCATCGATGTATCTCTCGATAGCCTTGTCGAGTGGGGTGACCATTGTTGGGCAAAGCAGACTCAATTCTTCAAACCGATCAGTATAAGCCCTGTGCTCACCACTATCTTGCTTCAGATCATCAAATTCTTTCTCCAAAGCTCGCTGCTCATGACGAGGACAGAATTCCCTCATCATAAGGGCTCTAAGTTCAGCCCATGTCTGCGCAAGAGCAACTTCTGCACCCCTGTCTCTCATAATCCCGTTCCACCATGTCAAAGCCCTCTTCTGAAATACGCTCGAAGCAAACTCAACTTTGCGATTATCCGGACACTGCACATGGCGAAAAGTATTCTCACTGCTCTCGAACCACTGAAGAAGCCCAGTCGCTCCTTCAGAACCACTAAACTTGAGTGGTTTAGCCTGATTAAAATCCTTGTATTTGCATGGAACATTGTTGTTGTTGTTGGCTTGATTCCATTGAGCAAAGAGATTTGGAAACTGAGCAGCCATCTGCTGCGCAATAATTTCTGCCAGCTCGGCAGTAGCTATCTGGTTCTCGCGTCGAGGAGGCATTCTAAAAGAGGAAAACATGTAAAGGAACGGGTGAGATGATTGGATGAAAAGAATGAGATGAAACAAAATCAACAAAAGCAAAGATGGTGGTCATTCGTCCGTATCACAAAGCAAACAAACGACACACAGTGACTAATCAAAGTAAATGGGTCAAAAATAATGTATTAGCGAAGACATGCTCGCCTATAAGTGAACACTCACTCCAAGAATTCCCAGGTAAGCACAACTGGTCTCGCGTCTGGTTGAGATGTATACGAAGTGCTTGCCTAGACAGAAAACTCAGAATACAGGCATTCACCCTTCCAGTTTGCACGTGTTCACATTATTTAAAACCCAAAACTTTTTATGAGATTTTGAAAATTTGAAGGCACAAGGCCAAAAACCAAAATGAAAAGGGTTCAAAACCATATAAAAGAGAGTTCAAAACCTTACAATTGAGGGTTCAAAACCTTGTAATAAATCATTCATAAACAGATGATTGTTTTTCAAAAATCGTTTCGGAAAAATTTTGGTTCCTTGTTTTGTTAATCACCTAAGGATAGGTGATGTACATGTTTTAAGATCTAAACACAAGATAACTTGTGTTAGGTTCCTAAAAAAGTTATAGTCTAGGTCAAAGCATTACTAATAACCTAATTCCCTATAACCATTGGCTCTGATACCAACTCTTCTGTCACACCCCGACCACGTGTAACATACAAAACGTGGCGGAAACGTCGGGGAGTGTTGTAACAGAATTAATTGTTTCATAACCATGGCATACAAAGTTTTATTTATTTATTTAACAAGGATGTTACATTGTTTCAAACAGGAAATACAGAGTTTATAACATAATTAAACATAGTCTAGCTCCATTTTATGTCTCTAAGGCACAGGTCCGCCCTAGTATTGTGATCAACAACCTACGGAAAAAGCACCTGAAAACACATGTGAAAATAGGTACGTCAGCATAAAAATGCCTGTGAGATACATAGGTTTGTGAAAATAGGATTCATGACTTGTATTTGAGAAAATGTTTAGTCATGAACCGTGTAATTTGCTTTGTCTTGTAAATCATTTGAAAAACGATAAGATCAGTTGATATGTATAAGTAAATGTAAGGTTAAATGAATAACCATGTAAAATGAGTTTGTATAAGATAAGTTGATTGTAAAACAATGTCTTATGAAAAAGTATGTTATTTGTATAAAATGTTATATGTATCAATCTGAAATGATTCAAATAACGTTACGCTATGTAATATTATACAAACACTTATATATAGGAAGTACCAGCGGCGTATCCACCATGTTTGTATCATATTACACACGTATCGTTACTTAATCACTTAATCAAACCAAACCATCAAGATGTAAAATGTGCATGTACAAACCAATTGTCAAGTGTTATTGTGTAAACCATGTCAAAATGTCTATGTCCAATGTAAACCACCAAATGTGTATATCAATGTCAAAATGTTTATGTTCAATGTAGATCATGTAATGTGTAATCAAAATGTCATGTATGGTAAGTGAAATGTATCAACTAAACCATATGTAAAATGCACAACAACAAGGTATTGAAGTAAAACACAGTTTAAATCAAAGTCATGTTGTGTGTAACAAATGCATGCTATACTGATACAAACATTTATGCGGTATTGTTAATATGCATACATCCAAGCCTTGAGACTGAGGCGATAAACCTTTAAACAAATTAAAGATTTATCTAAGTTATGTATATCGAATTCGGTCATTCCTTTCTGTCCCCTTACCCTGGGATGTCCGGAACGGGAGTTGTCAATTCCTATGGTACCACTACCTACTAACGAATGGCATGATCAATGTTAATGAATGTATTGTCCCATGTTAAACAAACCAAATGTTATACCAAAAATGGAAGCATGTGATGCACTAAGTATGTAATCAAATGAACATACATAGCGTGAAAATGTAATGTAAAACGATGTACTAAGTAATGCACACAATGGGCACACCTAGCATGAAATGTCATGTAAAACAATGTACTAAGTAATGCACACAATGGGCACACCTAGCATGAAATGTCATGTAAAACAATGTACTAAGTAATGCACACAATGGGCACACCTAGCATGAAATGTAATGTAAAACAATGTACTAAGTAATGCACACAATGGGCACACCTAGCATGAAATGTCATGTAAAACAATGTACTAAGTAATGCACACAATGGGCACACCTAGCATGAAATGTAATGTAAAACAATGTACCAAGTAATGCACACAATGGGCACACCTAGCATGAAATGTAATGTAAAACAATGTACCAAGTAATGCACACAATGGGCACACCTAGCATGAAATGTAATGTAAAACAATGTACTAAGTAATGCACACAATGGGCACACCTAGCATAAACACAATGAAATCATGTACTATAATGTACTAATGAACATAGCAGGTATATGAAGTGAAAACAGGAAAGCATGAAAGTAACAAGTAGGCACATGTGTTCCACCCCAAAACAGTTTAGAAAACACTAAAAGAGGGGTCTATGTACTCACTTGAGATTGCTCAGTTGTCTAAAGATAACCACCGAGTAATGCTATAGATCACGGAATCAAACGGCACCTATTATAGGTAACTATGTTAATAAACCGGACCTATATCGGAAGACTGGGTAGCATTAGGGTTTGTAAACCAAATGAGTGTAGGAACTCATGTGATATGGTTTAACAAAGCCTACATGCTAAATGAAACTTAACCTAAGTCTTATCGACCCATTACGATCCGTTTAGGTAGCTTATGCTACTTTAACGCATCGTGCGCGTAAAACGCGTTTGGACCGCCTAACTAGTCCTATGACAAGTGTTATATGCCTAAACATGTTACATAATCAGTTATGTGGCAAAAGTTTAGGTTACATATGCTAAATTACCAATTATGCATGAAAAGGGTATTCTGGTAATTTACCTAAGGCATATAAACTACCTATCATACAACTACTTAAACGATGTGACCATAGGGTATAACCTCGGAAGGTTATTCCCTACCTACTATGGTCACCTAATGTATTTGGTCGGATCCTAATGATCGACCAAATGGGTCGAGTTCGAAGGTATAGGCGATTTATTAGATCGCCTACCCTACGACTCTAGACAACGTGGTAATCAGTGGGCATAGTCCCAAAGGACTATGACCAACGTGATTACACTCACGTTGCGAAGTTCAAACGAACTTCGCATTGACCATTACTGGTCAACGCTGAAAGTCAAACAAAGTTTGACTTTCTGACTCGAAAAGCAGTAAAAATAAGGAAAAGAACGAAAGAATACTAACCCAGGGTCCCCGAATGCTAAACTCAATTCGAAAATCTCAGGTATGAAACAAATGTTTCAACTTAGAGTTTCTCAAAATGAATTTCTAGTGATTTTGAACAAAGGGGGGTGGGTTATTTATAGTTTTCGGTCCACCGTTGAGATCGTTTCTTGGAAAAGGGGAAACGATCAAGGCCGTACACTTGTCGGGATGTTATGGTGCCTCAAAATGTACACACCATAGGGATTTGACATGTGGGAGGGGTTTTGGAAGTGCAAAACAGCTGCAACCAGCTGTTAAAACCATTTAATCTGGTCTGATACTCGGATGCGGCCCGCTTCAGGATGTTCCAAACACAATGCGGGCCGCTTTGGCCTGTCTGATCAGCAAACTTGTTTCAGAAATGACAGTTTCAGTCCCTGCACGTGTTTAAGGCCTTTTCCGACACTTCTAAGGCCCGTAAAGCCAACTTTAAGGCCCTAAAATGTTGCCTAAACATTTTGGACATGAAACATGTTCAAAAATATGCCGGGTGATGGTTCGTTTGGTCGTACGAACGCGATGTTCGCTTAATTACGACGGAATGCGCACAAGCGCGAAAAACGATCCAAATGACGCAACGAATGGATTTTTCTTAAGGCGAACACTAAAATATAATGTAGTCATGCTTACATAAATTTTTGGATGTCCAGATGTATTCAGAACGTAAGTTATGCGCGAAAATGCAAACTTGTGCACTTTTTGACACTTTTAGTCCCTGAATGTTCCAAAAGTTTATTTTAGCACACCAAACCCCTCAAAGCCTATTTCTAAGCTATGCAAAGGATATTTAAGGTGTGTTTAACTTATGGTCATGTTCCGGAATGTTTGTTACAGTTCAAATTGACATACTTTCGCAGTTTGTCATATTTAGTCCCTGTAAGCGAATTAACTTGTTTTTGCCATACCAAAGCCTTCAAAACTTATTTCTAAGTTATGTAAAGGTTATTTAAGGTATGTTGAGCATATGTTGATGTTCCGGAGTATTTCTCGCATTAAACTGAGTACGTTTACGCACTAGTTTGCGTATAACTCTCCAGAAAGTGATGTAGAGTTTGGAATTTAACAAAAGTCAAAACATGAAAAATGTAAAACATAACAAAACAAACATTGGGATCAAATAACATTGTTTTATTGATAATAGAACTGTTCATAGTGATTACAAGCTCAGTTGTTACAAACATGATGAACAACAAGGGTTGGGAGAG
>JARYGA010021414.1:0-47408 GCA_030545235.1 Helianthus tuberosus
AAAGTTACAAACATAACGTTATGAGTTACAAAGTTAAGTTGTGGTTTGGGAAAAAATATTGTATAAAATATAAAAACGTTTATTTAAACTTGTTTAATTACACAAAAGTTATCTCATGTAACAGAAAAAAACTGGTAATATGCTCAAAGCAATATATACACGTGTTTTACATCTATTTCAAAACCATAAAAAGAACATTGATACCGGTTCTGATAATACCAATACTTGTACCAATGTTCTTTGGTTGTTGTCGGTTTGCTTCCTTAGGGTACCGGTACTCAATGTAGTTTACCATATCAAAAAATATGTTATTTTGAATAAAACTTTGTTTTCAAAGAATATATATCCAGACGTTGAGAAAAAAAAAATAATAAAGAGAGCTGCTTATTTAGTTTTTTTTTTTTTTAAGTTGAAGAACGTGAGTCATTAGAGAAATATAAAATTAAATAATAAGTAAAATATTATAAAAAAATAAATGAGTTAAAGGAGTATATTAGTATAGTATAAATGTTGAAATTGAAACATAAAAAAATATCAAAATTAGGATAGGAATGTTCAAATGAAAATGAAAATATTTTGAAATTGTAAGAAGAGAAATAATAAGTTTAAACCAACTAGTGCAATACCTGCACGTTACGGCTGAAATTCGACCTGTATCGATTTGATTTTCTACGGTATCGATGTGGTAGCGACACCTAGTATTGCAATCGAAAATACAAACCCAAAAAATAAATATTTTACATCAATTGAAAACCATAAAAATAAATATCGATAATTTTTCGATAGTCATGTTGTTCGGTCGGAATCTATTCGCGGTTTGTTATGGAAACCGTACATTACCGACACTCGATATAAACCAAATATGATCAAAAGTAATTATCATTATAAAATAATACATTTGTGTTTCAATCAGTTATACATTACTATTCATGATTCGGTTTTAAGCAAAATTTATATCGACACATGAAAAAAATAGCCAGGTTACAACAATTAACTTAGAAGGGAATATGTCACAGAATAGTAACCAAGTTTCAAAACAGAATAGTAACCAAGTTTCAAAAGCGTTCTAATTAGGTCACTCGTATCGTTTTTGTCCCAATTAGATAACTTAACATTCAAATCGAGTCATGTCCTTTTTTTCTATGTGTCAAGAAAAAAATGAAGAATAATATGTTGGGGTCAGATTATTTTAATATATGAAATTATATTTATTAAAAATAAAAACACTTTAATTACATTAAAAATTAAAAAAACAAGTTACAATTCACGTCATCACTTAAAGTTAGCATCAAATAAAAGGGAAAAAATAAACAAAAATCCACATCACCATGGTTACTTATGAAATGGATGAAAAAACCCTTAATTTTAATGAAAAATGAATGTTGAGTGACCTAATTGGAACACTTTTGAAACTTAAGTGACCTAATTGAAACACTTTTAGAACTTGGTTACTATTCTACAAAGTTACCCCAAAACAAAAATACGTAAACCTAATTATATTACTAAAATAATAAAAAGGTATTACTAAATTTACAATAGTAACCAAGTTTCAAAAGCGTTCTAATTAGGTCACTCGTATCGTTTTTGTCCCAATTAGATAACTTAACATTCAAATCGAGTCATGTCCTTTTTTCTATGTGTCAAGAAAAAAATGAAGAATAATATGTTGGGGTCAGATTATTTTAATATATGAAATTATATTTATTAAAAATAAAAACACTTTAATTACATTAAAAATTAAAAAAACAAGTTACAATTCACGTCATCACTTAAAGTTAGCATCAAATAAAAGGGAAAAAATAAACAAAAATCCACATCACCATGGTTACTTATGAAATGGATGAAAAAACCCTTAATTTTAATGAAAAATGAATGTTGAGTGACCTAATTGGAACACTTTTGAAACTTAAGTGACCTAATTGAAACACTTTTAGAACTTGGTTACTATTCTACAAAGTTACCCCTTTTATAAAACATCATATAATAAAAGTTATTATATATATGAGAAAACAAAAATACGTAAACCTAATTATATTACTAAAATAATAAAAAGGTATTACTAAATTTACATTGTTACTGTTTATAAAAGAATTCAACCAGGCTTTATAATATTATAAATAGCAAACTAAAAAAAATGTTCGGTTTTCATAACTCTAATTCGACTTATTATTTTAAATTGTTAATTTATATTATAATCTTCTTAACTAAATAAAACAGAAGGATTGTGTAATTTTTTTAAGATAGATAAGTAACAAAAATGAAAAGGTAAACAGAAAATTTAAAAAGTCAAGAGTAGGTATCGCCCAGTTTATCTTTTCCTCCTTCAAACCGCGAATAGATTCCCCCCCACTTGCAAAGTTTCCCACCAACCGTCACTTTCATCTTTTAATTCCTCATCTTTAATAAACACATGAAGGTCTCAACTCGGATGTTGCATGCTCTATAAAGGATAAAATTCTGGTGTTCAAAATGAAAATCAATAAGAATAGATTGGTACTAACAACTTGGTTTTTTATATATATAATAATAAATTCCTTCCTAGGGTGTATATATGTAATAATTTTTATTAAGAAATATCTTTTTTTAATATAATATAATTCATTATTAAAAAAAATTATTTATGTATTATTTTTGCATGAGCCAGATTTTATAATTAAAGTCAACAACCCACAACCTTAAATGTTTTGCATGAGCCAGATTTTGTAATTAAAGTCAACAACCCACAACCATAAATAAAATTATAAAGAATAATAGGCATTGTAATTGTGGGTATTACTATTGATACCGACATTCCCATAACCTTAAATTAAATTATAAACAATTGTGGGTATTACTATTGATACTGACATTAAATAATTAATATTTAATATATATTATATATGGAGTAGGATCAAATACAAACCACATTTCACAAACTGTAAAAATCATTTAAAAAGTGTCATGTGACATCCAACCAATTATAGAGAAATGGTAAAATAATAACCTAAATAATATCAATTATATTGAATTCTCTATAATTATCCTAACAAACAATTAATTCTTTATTTGGATCTTCATTTTATTTTCAATGTGCTGATAGAATTATTCATAAAAAAAATGTTGATATCGTTTACATAGATGTTAAAATCAATTATCTTGATTTATTTTCATGTGCTAATATAATTCAAAAGTGCTACTTTTATGTATGTATTGTTTTAGTATGTGCTAATTTAACTTTTTTTAAGTGCTAGGATATGTTTTTACGGTTTGTAGGATAAATATGGTTTGTACCGTAACCAATCCCTATTATATATAACTAGTAGAGTTGTTTTGTACACTGATACGGGAATTTGGTACGATACCAATATTATGAAAACATAATTTTTTTCTAATTTTCGTAGTTATTGTGAAAACCAACCATCTTCTTACAAAAGTGTATTTCTTGATGAAGATAAACTTTAAATCAGGATGAGCTGGGTAACGTGCCAGTATCATAAATACCAATTCCGAAAACCATCAAAAATGGATATCGATGCCGAAAATGCTTGGCATGGTACGGAATTTGAAGGTAAACGTGGGTAAAATTATAAACTTTTATAATTTCCTTTTTGGTAAACTAAATAGTTATGTAACTTATTATTTAGTGAGTTTTTCTTATAATTTCTTTCTTTGGGTAAATTCTGTTAAAACAATATCGTATGATTTTACCTTTACAACTTTAATTTAATCAAGCAAATGACTTATTTTTAGAAATATCATTTCAAAACAAACCTAATTTTTGGTGAAGAATAAATTTTGATATGTGTAGAATAAAGTGTATGATAATTGTAAAATAAATTTCGATATGTGTTGGTTATTCGTGGATTATATATATGATTAATTTTGATATATGTAGGATAAAAGATTTTTGACTAATTAATAATTAACTAGAAAGAAGATAATTAATGAGAGTAGTTAAAAATTATTTAGTGTTTTATCATTATGCTCTTTGTTCTCTCTTTTCTCTAACTTATATTTTTTTAGCTGAAATATTATTTTCAAACAAATATAATATAATTCATTATTAGGAAAAGCATTTTTATATCTTCCTTGCAATTTATGAGCCAAATTTTGTACTCAAAGTCAACATGTCACAACCTAAATTATATTATAAATATTAATAAGCATTGTAATTGTGGGTATTACTATGGTAACACCCCGATCGTATAAAACAACAAACCGCGACGGAAACATCGGGGAGTCATGTCACAGAAATTGTTTCACAACACATGGTATTTAAGGTTTTGTTTTATTTCATTAACAGATTTCATTGTCCTTGGATTACATAAACAAAATACAAACAAATTGTCTTTCAAGATTTAAAGTCACTAAAGCCCGCGTCCATCCTATGTGAAGTATGCAATCAAATCATCAAACATTGGCTCCTGAAACATATGTGAAAAGACAGTCAGCATAAAAAGCTAGTGAGTACATAGGTTTTGTTGTGTGTTAAATTCATGGCTTTGTATTTGTTATTGCAATACCTCGTCCGACTACGAGCGTTGATAAAAGAAAACCTTGTATCAAAAAGTGTTTGATATTGCAATATAATTGACTAACTTAAACAACTTGGTTTAAGTTATAAAATCTTGTGGCCATGAATCTTGACAACAGCTTTTCATTGTATGGTTTACATCTTTAAGTGAAAATCATTCGTGAGATCGTTCAAAACCATTTGTCCTTGTTGAAGTAATTTGGGTAACGCTACGATATGTAATACAATAAAGGCACTTATATATAGGAAGTACCAGCGGCGTATCCACCATGCTTTTATCATATTACACCCGTCTCGTTATCTAAATTACTTACCATAAACCAATCGTCCAATCGTCCGTGTTATAAACCAATCATCCGTGTTATAAATCAATCGTCTGTGTTGTAAACCAATCGCCCGTGTTATAAACCAATCGTCCGTGTTATAATTCTGAAAATTGTGGTCGTTCTTTAATGAATACATTCAAACCTGTGTTAACTCGTCTAGACCATCAAAGGGTCTCTTTAACTAGACCACCAAAGGGTCTCTTTAAAGCCTGGCCTGGAACTGGAACTTCTGCACCATTTCGATCGAATTTCGAAATCTCTATGTCGCAGGCCCCGACCCCTACCCGGAAGCGGGCGCCGCGAGGACAGTATCAGTGGTATCAGTGTTTATAAATTTGGCAGTGGAAATTTAAACATCAGGACCGTAGTTAGGAAATAGTTTATCAGAGTTAAAACACCACACTTTTATAAATAATAAATACATGTGAAAAACCCAAGTTTCCATTATAATATGTTTATAGAGATAAACCCTAATTTATTGAAATAAAACTTCTTTCTTGTTTAGCCACTTTTCCAAGCCTTCAGTGCTCTCTTGGCTTCTATTTGGCTTTCACATTTTTTTTAAAAAGTTTTATTAGCAAGAAATACTGGCGAGTGCATCCCAGTTTAATCAAAACATGATATTATATCTTTACAGTATTAAGAGCTATTACAATGTTTATATCTACCCAATTACCACCCACGGTACTGTTAATTCTGACTTATGGTCATGCTACTACTCACAGTGTAGTAACAAGTAATGTATACAAACCCCCAACATACCGACAGTAATTGTAGAATACATAGACTCAATCACTGTTAATTATACTTTAAAATAATTGTGGTTTTGTAGAAACAGTTTACAAAAATAAGATGTACTCACATTGCTGGTTTAGATAATACTACTGATTTCTGGTGACTTCCTGGTTATAATCTATTAAAATTAAACAATGCACACGTGTTAGTAAGATAACCCAATTTACATTAGCCATACCCCCGCGACAGAACTCCAACGACTGAGTCAGGTAAAGCCTTGACATGCGTTACGGAGCTCTAGATCAATCGGGCAGAGTAACTAATACGTAACCGGGGGTTATAATACTTACAACGAGGCAGAGCTTCGCTTTTTAGGGGTATAATACCCTAGAGTTTTAGCTTATAATAGTTGAGAGAGGGAAATAAAATTTTGAACGATTTGAACTGAGGTCTAAGTGATATGCCAATAAATATACATATTATCCCCCATTTTATATATTTTTGGTTACAAATTTGTTGGAATTGACACTTAATTGTGTTTTATTTGAATATTATAGTTTTGGAAAGCTTTTTGGTGATTCGTTGGGGATAACTCAAGAAAAAATGAAGTTTGTGGAAATTTTGCCCAGACACAGCTGTGTTGGTTATTTGAGTACGATGTCACACAACTGTGTCAGCCTTGGCCACACACCCTGATCTCAGCAACAGCAGCAATGGTCCAAACAGTTGTGTCACTTAACGACACAACTGTGTGCGGCGCCAGATCTGATATAACCTAATGTTTAGCTCCCATTTCATTTGTCCAACTTTGGGGGGCCAAACCCTAGTTCTCAAAGTCCCAAAGCAATGCTGGATATTTTGGGAGCTCTTTAGGCGATTTTCAGGCTCCGGAGGCACTAGCTTTCACCCGGATTCAAGCCACATTGTGCCGATTAGCTCCGTTATCTTCCGGATTCTCAATCTTGTGCTTGTTTATGGTTTGATTTCTTGAATCTTTCCATGATTTTGTTGTAATTCAAGCATTTTGGTTGATGATTATGTATTATTGTAGCCTACGGGCAAAAACACTAGAATCCCTTGCTTAATAACAACAATTAGTATGCTAATTATGTTTATAATGACACTTTGAAGCATTTTCTATGTTAATCTTTGATGATTAGTTTGCAACCTTGTTTATTGATGTTGAATTCTTGATTATAGTTAATTATCTTGGATGATTAGTATGTGGTTAGTTGAGATATTTGCAAGAAGAAGCTTAATTAGTCATGTATTAGTAGACTTTGAACTTGTTTAACTTGCTTAACTTGTTTAAATTGTTTGCACCATGATACTAGAAATGGTTAGTGGTTTAATAAGGGATAATTATTGTTAATCAAGAAGGCTTTCCCTCACGGAAGGACCTTAACGGGTTAAATGGTGTTGTTATGAATTCTTGACATAAATTGTGAGCTTAGTTAGTAGTTTAGGCCAAAATTGCTTGCTTGGTGAATTTATGTTCAAGATTTGTAAAATGAACTCGGTTGTGATTTAATCTAGTTTATGCTTGTCTCGATGGTTGCATTGTGTTTATCGGTGTCACTTTCCTTGATTAATTGAGGTTAGAAAACTCTTAACGGATGACTAACTTATCTTTAGGGGATTTTCATAAACATTTGTCATTTGAGCATTAAAGAACAATTTTAGGTGGTTAAAGTGTGTTTATCGTTTTAGCTTTCCGAAGAATTGTCATGTTAGGATTCCCGAAAGGGATACTAATTGTCTTGAAAATGAAGAATTGACCAAGTGTTTCTAGTGACAAAACCGACTTAGTTCATATATTTTGGTTGTGTATAAAGCAAGGCTATATATTTATTTTCTTATTTGGAGTCTATTATGTTTTAGTTGTATTTTAGTTTAAACAAATCACACACTTATCTTTCTATCGGTAATGTAATGACAAAGGTTTAGTATTATTTCTCCGCCCACGTCCTTGGATCGATACTTGGTTCTTACTGATGCTTTACTACATATATGACGGGGTATACTTGCCCTTTTGTGTGTGTTTTATTGTTGAAGTATAAATCATTTTTATAAATTTAAAACCGAATCGTGTGTTAGATTCATTGTAAAAACATGTATATACGCGCACACGTCAAGTTTTTGGCGCCGTTGCCGGGGATGTGGCGAGCTTTAGGAACGACCCGAATTAATATCTTATCGTTGTACATACTTGTGAATATTCGTAAATATTTTCTAGTTCATTTATTTATTTATTTGTTTGTTAATATTTCTTATCTTTTTAGTTAGTTAATTTAATTCATTCGTTTTTTTTAGCTTATTTAAACACTTGTAAAATTTTTATTTCATTTATTTGTTCGAATTCGAACTAATTATTCTTTTATTTCTTTAGTTTTCGGAACCGAAAAATGTTTTTGTACTAGCCATTTTAAGTATTTTCATTCTTTTTTGATTTTTATAAAATTTTGGGCCTATCTCTGAATTTTTATAGAATATTTCAGCCTTAAAACATAAAATTCGTTCTATTACAGCAGCAAAAAAAAAAAAAAAAAAAAAAACCGTTCCGTTGCCGGGACATGGTGATTCTGAGAGAGATCCGAGTTGGTGATTTATCCATTTTGTATATATTTGTTATCATTTTTATCTTTTGTAAATATTTTTTTTTATTTCATTTATATCTCTATCCGGTGCCCGTGATCCTTTTTTGTTTGAGTGTACTTTGTAGTGATTCTCATGGAGCACTACTGCAAGGACTACTATGAAGGATACTATGATATGATAATCATGGGTATTATCACAGGGGTGGTTGGTGATCTTGATGAATTGGAAAAATTGTTATATGGAGAACCAACCGTGGAAACAAAGGAAGAACCACACCAAGAAATGGAGTTGCAAGTGAAGGAGTTCACCAACGAAGAAATGACCATGGTGACATCCGACCCACTATTTTGTATCAAAGATAGTCGGCCCATGGATGAGCATGATGGTGGATCGCCACCCAAATCAAAGGCACCATGGGAGAGGGCATGGAACAAAGCGGACCGACCAAAGTTGAAGACGCGGCGATGGTCCAATGAACACCACAAAAATATAATAATATGCCGAAATGACCACCTCCTTCATTACATGAGTTGTATCAAGTTTGGTCCGGGCAAATTTAAGAGTTGGCGGCACGACCCGTTTATATTTTCTAAACACTTTTTATGTTTACCATCCGTTTATTATTAATTGGTGGTAAACTTATCAAACGAAATGGGTCGGAAAACATTTCAGGTATAAAAAAAAAGCCACCCGTTCGTGAAAGGTCTCATTTTAACCCCAAGCATGTCATAAGTTAGGGTCGAGTCAAGCAAATGACTCGCTGCATAGTTCAAGAAGCAACCCGCGCTTTTGAAACACTTGCCGTTTAATCTGATTTTAATCCATATTTTCATTTATTTTGCTGTGTTAGTCTTTGTTTTATTTCTTTTCTTTATTTTATTTTGTATTCATTATTTTTTTTTACTTTTGTCCATTTTAGTGGTTATTTTTAGGGAATTGAGATTGGATTGAAGATTGACCCGTTTCAGAATTCGGTCGAGCGAAGCTCAGGTATGTTTTCTGTTTCAGATGGTGCGTACCGCCAGAAAACGAGCGTGGGGATGGAAATGTTAAGCAAGATGATTTAGTTGTGAAGTTGAAAAGTGTTGAACAAAAAAAAAGGATCAAATGTGTTTACTGCACTTTTGTGGTGCAGTCTTGCTTATTTTGCTTTTGCCCAGGTAAAAAAAAACAATTGTTGGCAAAGTTGGGTTAAATGTGTTTTGAGTAGCAATATCTTATTATTTGTGTAGATACAGTGTTAAAAAATCACATTTATTGGTCAAAACCATTTCAAAGTTGTGTTTCCTGCAGTACTTAAGTTGTGTTTTGTGTACAGCACATGCCATATTATTTTGAGCTGGGCATAAAAAAAAAGAAAGAAAGACAATTTGACCTAATAAAATGACTTTAGTCAAACCCATTTGAAACTCCCCTACCCCTGCTCGTTCTCT
This sequence comes from Helianthus tuberosus, assembly GCA_030545235.1. NCBI lineage: Eukaryota > Viridiplantae > Streptophyta > Magnoliopsida > Asterales > Asteraceae > Helianthus > Helianthus tuberosus. The sequence goes on from JARYGA010021414.1 coordinate 9,606, forward strand.
CTCTGGCGACACACACCCCACCTCACGAATCCCATCTTCTCCACCGTTTTAGCCCGATTCCAAGCACCACCAGGTATAAATTCCTCTTCTCCATGCTCACTATGTGTAAATTCCCCCTTTTCTTGTGGCGTCAAGGTCGAATTTGATCTCTTTTGTTCGGTTCTTGTTCAAGTGGAGGTGTTATGAAATTTTGTTGGGGTTGTGTCGATCTGCCCTTCAATATTTCTCAAAATGCCTTGAAAATGTGTGTTTTGAGTCTTAACTTTGTGTCTGTTAGGCTCCATTGACCAAAACTGATCTCTAAACCTAATATTGCTCCATTAGGTCGTCAATTTTTGTTTGTTCTTTGACAATGGGGTAAAAGCTTGACCATAAACTGTTGGGAGTCACATTGTAGATACATGTGTTGGTCTATATGTTGATTTTTAGCGGATTGAGCTGCTGCAATACACGTTCAGTTCGCGTTTTTTTTTTGTCCAACTTCTGAAAAAAAAAAAGAATGATAATAGTTTTTGTTTGAGCAAGTTGTTTTCAACCAGAATTATGTTATCTTTTGGTAAAATAGATGAATCATGATTCTGATGTGTTGCGAACTAGATGAACAGTTGCTTACTCTTAGCCAAATCTCAATGACAAAACTTCTATTTTTGATTCGACCCTTGTCAAATTCTCTTTCAATAATTGTGGTTTAGACGTTTCATTCGCTGAAATTTTTGGTTTTAACGGGTTTGTTTGGATGAAATGCTGGTACCGTTCTTTATGTTCGGTTTCCGCCATGTCTATTCGAGCAAGTCCTTTTTAAGGTCTTGGTTAGATTTTGTCGATCTTGTTCAAAACTCCGCTTAGCATTGCATTATAGAACTTAGCTGTTTTGGTGATTTTGGTTCCAATCAGATTAAAAAAAAAACAAATCTTGGTTCTACTTATACTGTATTATTAACTTGTTCTTTGGCTGATAGAATTCAATTTTATTCATAATCTGTTGGAATCACACAAAAAAAAGAAACTTAATGCTTCAGTACTTCATAAATGGTTCTTTAATTAATAAAATATGGGTGAAATCATGTTTCATTAATTAATAAAAAACCACTCGTTTCATGCATCTAATTATTTTAATCTTGGCTGAAATCATTTGAGTTAATGCTTCATTAAATGATAAAACATGGTAGTGAAATGCAAAGTCTTTTGTGTTTTATTAGTGTTGATCGATGTTTACTTCATAATATGTCTTTACTACCGAGAATGTACTTCATAATGTGTTCTTACTTCATAAGGATGCATACGCTAGGTTTTTATGCGACAATCTTTATACGACTCGTATGGTACTCAATCTCCATTCCACACGAGTCGTATTTGGGTTTAGCATATAAATCTCTTGCCGAACGTCACTCATTTTTAAAGTTATTGTGTAGGTCATGGCTGGACTGGAGAATCATGCATTCCTCCAGTTTGAGGAGAATAGTCCCGCGCTTGCTCGATTAGCCGCCATTCGCCACAAGGCATTGGAGCCTGCTCGGACAATTTCATGGACTACTTTACAGGCACTCGGGGTGAAGGAACGTGCAAAAACTTTTCTCCCGAGTGCGTGGCAGCGGCTTTTTGCAATCCAGCAACCTCAGTATCGGGAGTTGGTTCTTGAGTTTGGTTCCACTTATGAGTTTGCTTTGCCGTGCCATGATTTGTTTGATGATCAGGCTATTCGCTTCCGATTAGGGGGTCATGACCACCACTTATCTGTTGCGCAGTTGGGACTGCGTATGGGCATTTACACAGAGGCTGAAGTACAGAGACGTTGTTTTAGAAGGGCTTTAAAACAGATTCCAAATGATACCGCCATTGCATTCTGGCACGAGATTGGTGAGGGGCCGTACAAGCCTACTGTCACTAAGGCTACCCATCTTCGTGATCCATTCCATCGGGTACTCGCTCACACGATCGCTGGTCGGGGTGAGGGCACCGCTGTCTGCACACTTAAAGATCTGTTTTTTCAGTACTGTCTTGTCCACCAGAAGCGATGTAACTTGGCTTATGCGCTAGCATTATTTTTCACCACATGCACAGGGTCGAGGGTTGCTAGCCGCATATGTGGAGGCTCATACATTACACAGTTGGCCCGCTCATTCGAGTTCATGACAGATGATATTATTGCTGACTTGACTGTATCCGATCGCACCACGACCGTTAATAAACCAATGTTGGTGCGCATGAAGCTAGCTAATCAATTTCAGGAGTTGGGTTGGCGATTTATTAGGGCTGATGGAGAGCCTTGGACACCGCCAGAGGAGAGAGAGGTGGCTGAGCCAGTGGGAGAGCCCGACCATGCAGCAGAGCCAGATATGCGCACTAAGGGTGGGGATGTACTACCACCTGATGATCTTAGGGCCCGCCTTGACAGACAGGATGCGAGGTTGGCCCAGTTATGGACATGTATGCAGTGGGTGATGGAGGAGTTACAGGATTCAGCGAGAGTTGCAGGTAGGGTTGTGCGTCCACTACCGGTCATTCTACAGGGTCCACCACGTGATCAACCAGATGTCCACATGGAGGGCTAGTCTGATGCCCTCCCACCATCTTTTGGGTTATGATATTGAGTTGTACTTTTTGGTTGTATATGTACAAACTCGCTACTTCATCTTTTGTACTGGTTATGGTTGTTAGTTTATTTAGTGCTTTCCTTTACATGCTTTATACTTTTGACGATACTCATTTTTGTTCTTGGAGTGTGCTAGTTGATCATCTTGGTTGGATTATTCTTGAGGCATGCGACATTGCTCTTGGAATTTTGGGAACTTGGTTGATCGTTTCATGGACTTTATTCAGGGGAGTTTTCCGTTCTCTTTTTCACACCCCATGCGTTTGCATTGCAATATCATATTTTTGTACATTGAGGGCAATGTACAATTCAAGTGTGGGGAGGGATCTTGTTGGACTTTTAGCGTGTTTCATTCAAATTTCTTATTGCACATGAAAACATCCCAATTTTTTTGGCAAAAAAAAAATCAAAAATCAAACAATTTTAATAAATAGCATCCATTTATATATACTTTAGATCCTTAAGCATGAATGTATTATCGGTATCACATGATAAAGGGAAACCATCGAGTACTGTAATAAAATGTTTAGGAATATCCAACGAGCATAGTATGTTGAAAGTATCATGATTATGCCTGAGTTTGTATCTTTATCCCATTACCTCCGTTTCCGTGAGTGTATCTTTGTGCCTCTCAAGCATTTATTCTTCATGTTATATCATATGCTCACATCTTTGTTGACTTTTGAGTGTGCCAAATGTTGCATTCATGTTAGAACTTGCTTAGGTGATGCATTTCAAAACCATAGACTAAGATATTGTATGAAAATGATAGAGGCGTTAGGTAAACTCACTTTGTGTAGCCTTTTTCTTTTTCTTTTCCTTTACCTTACCTATCATTACCATTAGTTGACTCGTTGAGCCTATACCCGTTTTCTTGTTTACCATCTACATCTTTAGCCAACTTAGCCAAATTAGCCTTTTTTTATTTTTAAACCCATGCGTTAAAATCCGGTTTAGTTAGTTGTCTAGTTTGTGCTATCTAGTTCATTAGTTTAGAATTGTTATCTTTATTCGTGTAGTTATTTAGTGTTATCAATGAAAAAAAAGTAGAAAAAAAACAAAAAGAAAAGAGAAAAGAGAAAAGAAAAGCAAAAAAAGAAAAAGAAAAAAAAGATACGTTCCGAAAATTTGGAATCGAGTTGAGAAACTTTGTGTATGGTATGATGTTGAAATTATTTCAGTAGCTCATCAAAACAAATGAGTGTTGGTTTATTTTTATCTTTTATTAGTTGTTTTGTTTATTTCCTTAGATGTTGTATTTTGATCATAATTAGCATTTAACTACTCCGGATTTTTAACCATTTAGCCACTTTATACCCAAATTCCACACCTTTAGCCATTGCCCCATTACAACCATGTAAGGTCCTCTTGCTTTATGCAATTTTCTCATGTCAGTTGGTTGAGATTTGATTCCTAAGCAAGCCTATGATTATGTTTGTTTCATTCCATGGTATTGAGTGTCACTTTCCCACATGTACATATAAATAACCAAGTGTTGAGTGAATTATTATGAGAGGTGTAAGTTTATGCATAATCGAAATTTTGTAGGCATGTTATGCTTATTTGGATATTGATATGTTTCTAAAAGAAAAAGGAAGTTGTTTTAACTCATTTGGTTTCTTCTTTTGATTGTTGCATTGCTTGATAATCTTTTATGCTTTTGGATCTTTTGCTAACTTATGGATTGCTTCTCGCTTATTTCGTTGCCAACGGGATTCTTGTTGAATTATTGCATGAGAGTTTGCTTGAGGACAAGCAAAGTTCAAGTGTGGGGATGTTTGATATGCCAATAAATATACATATTATTAATACATATTATCCCCCATTTTATATATTTTTGGTTACAAATTTGTTGGAATTGACACTTAATTGTGTTTTATTTGAATATTGTAGTTTTGGAAAGCTTTTTGGTGATTCGTTGGGGAAAACTCAAGAAAAAATGAAGTTTGTGGAAATTTTGCCCAGACACAGCTTTGTTGGTTATCTGAGTACGATGTCACACAACTGTGTCAGCCTTGGCCACACACCCTGATCTCAGCAACAGCAGCAATGGTCCAAACAGTTGTGTCACTTAACGACACAACTGTGTGCGGCGCCAGATCTGATATAACCTAATGTTTAGCTCCCATTTCATTTGTCCAACTTTGGGGGGCCAAACCCTAGTTCTCAAAGTCCCAAAGCAATTCTGGATATTTTGGGAGCTCTTTAGGCGATTTTCAGGCTCCGGAGGCACTAGCTTTCACCCGGATTCAAGCCACATTGTGCCGATTAGCTCCGTTATCTTCCGGATTCTCAATCTTGTGCTTGTTTATGGTTTGATTTCTTGAATCTTTCCATGATTTTGTTGTAATTCAAGCATTTTGGTTGATGATTATGTATTATTGTAGCCTACGGGCAAAAACACTAGAATCCTTGCTTAATAACAACCATTAGTATGTTAATTATGTTTATAATGACACTTTGAAGCATTTTCTATGTTAATCTTTGATGATTAGTTTGCAACCTTGTTTATTGATGTTGAATTCTTGATTATAGTTAATTATCTTGGATGATTAGTATGTGGTTAGTTGAGATATTTGCAAGAAGAAGCTTAATTAGTCATGTATTAGTAGACTTTGAACTTGTTTAACTTGTTTAAATTGTTTGCACCATGATACTAGAAATGGTTAGTGGTTTAATAAGGGATAATTATTATTAATCAAGAAGGCTTTCCCTCACGGAAGGACCTTAACGGGCTAAATGGTGTTGTTATGAATTCTTGACATAAATTGTTAGCTTAGTTAGTAGTTTAGGCCAAAATTGCTTGCTTGGTGAATTTATGTTCAAGATTTGTAAAATGAACTCGGTTGTGATTTAATCTAGTTTATGCTTGTCTCGGTGGTTGCATTGTGTTTATCGGTGTCACTTTCCTTGATTAAGTGAGGTTAGAAAACTCTTAACGGATGACTAACTTATCTTTAGGGGATTTTCATAAACATTTGTCATTTGAGCGTTAAAGAACAATTTTAGGTGGTTAAAGTGTGTTTATCGTTTTAGCTTTCCGAAGAATTATCATGTTAGGATTCCCGAAAGGGATACTAATTGTCTTGAAAATGAAGAATTGACCAAGTGTTTCTAGTGACAAAACCGACTTAGTTCATATACTTTGGTTGTGTATACAGCAAGGCTATATATTTATTTTCTTATTTGGAGTCTATTATGTTTTAGTTGTATTTTAGTTTAAACAAATCCCACACTTATCTTTCTACCGGTAATTTAATGACAAAGGTTTAGTATTATTTCTCCGCCCACGTCCTTGGATCGATACTTGGTTCTTACCGATGCTTTACTACATATATGACGGGGTATACTTGCCCTTTCGTGTGTGTTTTATTGTTGAAGTATAAATCATTTTTATAAATTTAAAACCGAATCGTGTGTTAGATTCATTGTAAAAACATGTATATACGCGCACACGTCACTAAGCCTCCTTATATAGGCTGGAAACATGGCGGCTCGCGGCCGGCGAAGGCCTCTTCTATCTTTCTCGCGGCCCACGAGAGTCTAGGCTAGATCCTAGCCACGGCTAGTCACCACCATAGGTTCGCCGGGTGTAGTGCCACGTGGCACGCTGTGGTCTCGCCAACTGACCCTTTGTTGCGCCCCGCGAAGCACGCTACCAAGTTAGTCGCGGCCCGCGAGCGACCTTATATTTTTGTTTTATTTGATTTTTATTAATATAAAGGTATATTAGGTTCGTTCCTCGTATACGGGGTGTATTTTAGGACGTATAGGACTATTTTAGTTGTTTTGGGTGAGTTGTTATACTCTGTTCTTCTGAATCTTCATTTCTTTCTAGTAGTGCACCCCTAATTCGTGAAACTCTACCCCATTGTAAGTATTTTAACCTCGATCACTAATTCGTTACCCTACCCGATTGATCTAGTGCCCCATAACGCATGTTGAGGCTCTGCCTGACTAAGTTCGTTGGGGTTTTATCTCGTGTTGTATGGCTAATGTGATTTGGGTTATCTTACTAACACGTGTGCATTGTATGTTTTTAATAGAAAATAATCAGGAAAATCAACAGGAAGCTGTAAAAATACATAAGTCTACAATGTGTGTCATTCTTTTTTTTCTACCAAACTGTGTTACAAAATCTCAAATATTTTCAATTACACTTACAGTGATTAAGTCTTTGTATTCTACAATTGTTGCCGATATGTGGTGTTTTGTATACAGTACTAGTTAAGCATTACTATTGGACAAAGGGTTAGCCAATAGTAATATGACCACAGTCATGGAACTGCCAACATGACAAATACTGAATGAGTAATTGGGTAGATATAAATATTGTAATCGCTCTCAATACTGTAAAGTTATAAAAGTTTATTTTGATTAAATTGGGATGCACTCGCTAGTATTTTTTTGTTGACAAAATCTTTTTAAAACGCGTTTCAAGTAACTTGATGTGAAAGCTATTAGAAGCCAGCTATGGAGCACTGAAGCCTTAAAGAATGTGGCTATAAAAGTTACCTAAACAAAAGAAGATTATGTTTTCAATAGTTAGTGTTTATCCCTATAAATGTATTGGGAATGAAACATGGGTTTTATCCCATTTGTTTATTATAAAATTTTGGTGTTTTAAAACTCTGAAATTTATTTCCTAACTACCATCTTGATGTTCTCATTTCCGCTGCCAAATTAATAAACACCGATACCATCGGCTCTTGTTCGCGGCTCCCGCTGCTGGGGTAGGGGTCGGGGGTTGCGACAGAAGGTGGTATCAGAGCCACTGATTTAAGCCATTTAAGTGTTCTCTTAATACCTAAATTTTAACCAACTGTGTTAGGAAATAACTTATTTGTTATTATGTGTAAATATACATATTATTATTTTATTATCATTTTAACAATTTTCTAGTTTACAGTATGAGTGATCAGGTTACTTCTGACGCCTACCGTCAATTACCTCGGTCTCCAAAGAATGAAGGAACATCCCAGCCAACCCCAGGATACACCGCTGATTCTGAGGATGTCTTTGTTTCCAAAGCCAAGTCCGAAGAACCACTTCCCCCTAAGAAACGAGGGTGGTTTAGTAAGGCAACTTATGAAAGGAGGAAAAGAATGAGAAAACTCCAACAATGAAGGATAGCGAATAGAGAAAGAAATACCCAAAACCAGGAAGCTAGACCCTTATGGGAAGAAGAGTTGGATAGGCAATTAGCTGACTTTCACATGTTTGGAAATGTAGAGTTTGGAAATGTAGAAGGTTATTCTCAACCAAGACCCACAACTTCTACCATTATTCCTTAACCAACCCATGGAACTAGAACAGAACCAGGAGAACCAGCTACCAATCCCAGCCTTTGATCCAAATGAGATTCCTAGAACTCCCGCACCAAATCCTTAAATTATGATCCGTGGTGGGATAACAACCGGTCAATTATGGAAATATTAAATAACCCATATCCTTATGGAGAACCAATACCACGTTACCCTGAACCAGTGCCAGCCCCACTACCGCCAATGAATCAAGAGAATGTGGAAGAACTTCGCCAGTATGGTGAAGAGTTAGTTGAGGAGGGAAATCGGATTCGCCAAATAGGAGAAAAACTCGTCTGGAAATATGATGAGTGTGAAATACAGTACTAGAAAAGCCAACACCTAATATATATATACATATATATACATATATGTGTGTATTTTGATACCTTAAAAAAATCAACTAAAAATAGATATAAACTAATATATATCACCTATATATATATATCGATGCATAATTACTAGTATTTAAATTTCCAGTTGTAATTTGTAATAGATGCATATATGAATATGAAAAGTGTAAGTCGCAATGGTCGACGTTTTTGGATAAATGTGTTTGAGCATTTGTTTGTTTAAATTCTGTGATATTAATACCTGATAAATGTTTACAATTCAGATGTCAAACGAAGTAAATCAAGAAATCAAGAATAACGATAATAACGGAAACCAAGTGGAAAAAAGTGCTATCGAACACATAGTAGCCCAAGGAATCATAGATGTTATGCCCTATGTTATCGACACTATTAAAAAGGCAGAAAATAATGATTCTAGGGTAAATTACTTTTTGAGTCCCTGTGTTTTATGGGTTTTAACCACTTGAGTCCAAAAGCAAAAAGTTTAACGACCTGAGTCCCCATAAGCATTTTCTTTAACCATTTGAGTCCAAATTTCTAACTCCATCCATCTAGTCTGTTAACTATGAGGGTAATTTGGTCATCTACACACAAAGTACAACTCTTATATGCACAAAAGTATAAGTGCAAGTGTCTAATGCATAAACTTTTAATATATAATATATATATACAAATAATTACATATATATAATAAAACACACACACCAACACACACCTACACACTTTCTCTCTCATCTTTACACACTCTTCTCTCTCTAAACACCACTGAACAACCATCATCCCCACCACTACCACTACCACCACCATCCCCACCACCGCCACCTCCAAACACCCACCACCACCGTCATGTCCCTAACAATCAAATCATAAAATCTCAATAATCTGTTTAATCACACATCTAAACACCCTAATTAGCATCTCATTTCACATACATTCCTAAACATTTCACAATCAAAGCATAATAATGAAACATAATTATTTTTACTAACTACTAACCAATATCACATTTGAATGGTTGATGTGAATCATGTAATGGTTGATGATATAAAAGACAGATCACAGGAGGAGGACGTCATTATCTACTACTAAATTATACCATGTCTTATCCTTGGAATCAAGAACAATAGGATAGAATATTCCACCATAGTAATATTCTCATCTCTACTCACTCTATTTCAATTGATCTTCATCTTGATGAAATTTGGTAAAGTATTCGGGATCCATCTGGAACAAACCCTACCCAAATGGAAAGACAAATACTTGTGCTACAAACCCCTTAAAAAGCTCTTGAAACGGGTTTATATCACAGGATTCCCTACACTCTCCGTTCACAGGATTCCCTACGACGCCATTGGGCGAGAAACCTTGTTGTGTCAGTCGTAGACTCTGAAAAAAACCTCGTATTGCGACGGTGCCACCTCCAATGTCTTTGAAAAAAAACCCTAGATCCGCCGTCGTCAAACCCTATATGTAGGAGGTGGTGCGGTGGTGGACGGAGTTGCAGCGGTGGTGGAGTTGCAACGATGGAGGAGGTGGTGCAGTGGTGGAGGGAGTTGCGGCGGTGATGGTAGTGGTTGTGGTGGTGTGGTGATGGTGGTGGTTGTTTTGTTAAGAGAGAAAGATAAGAGAAAGAAAGGGATTAGGCGTATGAATCTCGAGATAGAGATGTTTATATATTTAAGAAGTTTTAACAATAAGAATAAAATGGTTTTTTTTAAGTATAAGGGTAATTTGGTCATTTAACAAAAGTTAACAGAATAATTCTAACAGTGTTAAAAATTTGGACTCAAATGGTTAAGAAAAGTGGCTATAGGGACTCAGGTCGTTAAACATTTTGATTTTGGACTCAAGTGGTTAAAACCACTAAAACATTGGGGCTCAAAAAGTAATTTACCCATGATTCAATAATCGGAAGTAAACGTGCACCCACCGAACCAAGTCACGGTGTGAACGAAAATCACGGACCACTTATCCAAGCTCTGATTCCAAAAAGAAGAAGGACCATCTCGTATGATTGTTCTTATAAAGAATTCTTAGCCTGTAAAGTGGTAGAATTCTCAGGCAATGAACGAGCCATTTCAGCCTTGCGCTGGATAGAAAAGACAGAAGCAATCTTAAAAATAAGTAATGTGCAGATAAAGATAAGATCATGTTTTCTTCTAATCTCTTTAAGAATGCAGCATTAGAGTGGTGGAATACCATTCTTCAGTTCAGATGAAGTCACAGTGTTTATAACATGGAGAGGACCAATTTTAAAGAAATAGTTGAAAGGAAATTATGTCCTCCTAATGAAAAGGAGCAGATTGCCAAAGTTCTTAAATCATAGAATGAGTGGGGCAGATTGCAGGGAATATACTACCACATTCTTTGAATATGCAAGAATAGTACCAACCCTAGCCTCACCAGAACTAGTATTAATTTCCCGTTACATCTGTGGATTAATTAGTGAAATCAGACATGTAGTCAAGGCAGCTTAACCACAAACCATAGAAGAAGCAGTAGAACTAGCTAACACCCTGACTGATGAATTGGTACGTACACAAGAGGAAAACCAGAAAAAGAACCTAACTCAAAAGCTTACCCGGGAACTACGTTATGGCAATTCCTACCGTGGAAAAGGACCAGGTTCTTCCTCTTCACCCAATTGCAAGTATTGCAAAAGGAAACACTCTGGGAAATGCTCGATATACTGCAACTTTTGCAAAATAGCAGGACATAAGGAAGAAGACTGTAGGAAGAAAGCTAGCAATAGAATATGCTACAATTGTGGAGAAGCTGGTCATATTAAACCGAACTATCCGAAACTAGCTCTAGCAACAAACAAAAAAGCTAAGACAACCGAAGGACCCAAGAAAAATGCCAGAGCATTCGTTTTGACAGATGAAGAAGCCAAGATGATTCCGGATGTGATTGCCGGTACGTTTTTAGTTAATGATGTTTATGCTAAAGTATTATTTCACTCTTGTGTAAACCAAAGTTTTATCAATACTTCTTTCTGCAAACTCCTCAATCAACCATTAACTAAACTTCAACAAAACTGTCTGGTGGAAACGGCAAATGGAGATTCTATCAAGATAAGCGAAATCCTACAGGGAGCAAGGATAGAAATTCTAAGCCATAACTTTACTGCTAATCTTTTTCCAATGGATCTAGTCGGATTCGATGTCGTGTTAGGAATGGATTGGTTGGTAACCAATCATGCCAGTATTTTATGTGATCAAAATTAAGTACAAGTAAGTACACCAAATGGTGAAAAGATCACAATTAATGGAGACAAGCCAACGAAAACCACGAAGTTCATCTCAGCGATGAAAGCTACAAGTTATGCAAGGAAAGGAGGAATGGTGTATATGATTTCAGTAATCATTAACACCAAATGAAAAGAATTAAAAGATATTCCTGTAGTATTTAAATTCTTGAATGTCTTTCCAGAAGAATTACCTGGATTACCGCCAGATCGAGATGCAGGAACTGAAGAAACAGCTTGTCAAGAAGAAAGACGGATCGATGCGTATATGCATTGATTATCGAGAATTGAATAAGGCTACGATTAAAAATCGGAACCTACTACCGAGAATCGATGACCTGTTCGATCAACTTTAAGGTGCTCGATTTTTTCTAAGATCGATTTACGCTCAGCATATCATCAATTGAAAGTACAGAAAGAGGACATTCCTAAAACTTCTTTCAGAACAAGGTACGATCATTATGAATTTACAGTCATGCCATTTGGTTTAACCAATGTCCCAGCCGCTTTTATGGACATGATGAACAGGATATGTAAACCATACCTGGATAAATTCATAATTGTCTTTATCGATGATATTCTAATTTACTCTAAGAGTAAAGAAGAACATGCGGAACATTTGCGTATACTTCTAACATTGTTGAGAATAGAAAAGCTTTGTGCTAAATTCTCAAAATCCGAATTCTGATTACAAGAAGTACAATTCCTTAGACATCTGGTTAATCATGAAGGAATTCATTTGGATCCCACAAAGATCGAGGCAATTACCAAATGGAAAGTCCCTGAGTCACCTACAGAAGTAAGAAGTTTTCTTGGATTGCCAGGATATTATAGACGTTTTATTCAAGATTTCTCTAGAATAGCCATTCCATTAACCAAACTGGCATGTAAATCAGTTAATTTTGAATGGGGACCAAAATAGGAAAAAAACATTTAGGATTTTAAAACAAAGGGTAACCAGTGCACCCATACTCGCTTTGCTAGAAGGAACTGAAGACTTTGTAGTCTACTGTGATGCCTCTAAATTAGGATTTGGATGTGTATTGATGCAACATCAAAAGGTTATTGTTTATGCCTCTAGACAGCTTAAGAAACATGAAGAGAATTATACTACTCTTGATCTAGAGTTAGGAGCCATAATTTTTGCCCTTAAGATTTAGAGACACTATCTTTATGGTAGTAAGTTTGTTGTCTTCACAGATCATAAAAGTTTAAGATATGTCTTCGGACAAAATGAATTAAATATGAGGCAGAGACGTTGGATGGAAATCCTTAGTGATTATGATTGTGATATCCAATATCATGCAGGAAAAGCTAATGTAGTAGCTGATGCTTTAAGTCAAAAATATTATGAAAAGCCAAAACGAGTACGCTCTCTCAGACTAAATCTGCAGATAGATTTAAATGAGCAAATTAAACAGATACAGAAAACAACAATCAAGGATGATGCTGAAGGTTTGAAAGGAATGATTAAGGAATTAGAAAACGGAACAGATGGAATTGGGAGATTCCATAAGAAAAGGATCTGGATACCTATTCAAGGAAACCTACGAAACCAAATTTTAGAAGAAGCCCATAAATCTAAGTATACAATACATCTCGGTAGTGACAAGATGTATCAATACTTAAGAAAAATTTCTGGTGGATAGGAATGAAAAAGATGTAGCAAATTACGTTGCTAAATGTCTAACCTGTTCACAGGTTAAAGCTGAACATCAGAAACCTTCAGGGTTACTAGAGCAACTAGAAATGCTAATTTGGAAATGAGAATTGATAACAATGGACTTTGTTACCAAACTACCCAAGACACGAAAAGGTAATGATACAATCTGGGTGATTGTAGACAGATTAACCAAATCTGCCCATTTCTTACCCATGAATGAAACTTTCAGTATGGAACAGTTAGTCAAGTTATATGTAAATGAAATAGTTTCATTACATGGAATTCCTTTATCTATTGTGTCTGATAGAGACAACCGTTTTACTTCTCATTTTTGGACAAGTTTCCAAAAATCAATGGGAACTAGATTAAATCTAAGTATAGCTTATCATCCTCAAATGGACGAACAAAGTGAAAGGACAATTCAGACAATGGAAGACATGCTTAGAGCTTGTGCAATTGACTTTGGAGGAAATTGGGATGATCACTTACCTCTCATAGAATTTTCTTACAACAACAGTTATCATACCAGCATCAATGCTACACCGTTTGAAGCCCTCTATGGATGAAAATGTCGAACACCAGTCTGCTGGGTAGACATTGGAGAAAAGCAACTATCTGGACCTGAAATTGTACAAGAAACAACTACCAAAATTATTCAAGTCAAGGAAAGACTAAAAGCAGCATGAGATCATCATAAGAATTAATTGCAGATAACAGACAAAAACCATTGGAATTTCAAGTTGGAGACAAGGTATTATTAAAAGTTTATCCATGGAAAGGAGTGGTCAGATTCATTAAAAGAGGAAAGCTAAGCCCAAGGTATGTTGGACCTTTTGAAATTATCAAACGAATAGGATCAGTAGCTTATCAGCTACAATTGCCAGAGGAATTGGCAGGAATGCATGATGTATTTCATGTATGTAACCTCAAAAAGTGCTTAGCAGACGAATCATTGGTAATACCACTTCAAGACATAGAGGTAAATGAAAAGCTTAAGTTTGTAGAGAAACCACTTCAGATTGAAGATAGAAAGATCAAGAATCTCAAACACAAGAGATTAGTTGTAGGATCGTGTACTTGACCCAAACGAGTCGTTCAGAGGAGTTTTGATCTGTTTCAGATGCGGAAAATAAGAAACAGACTTGGACACAGCTTGTAATTCACTTTAAACACTCTTCTGATTGATATAACACTGGTTACAATCACAGGATAAACCGGCAGCACCTCGGTATCCAAATCCAGAACTGTTTCAAATGAATTCGCTTGAGAGCTCTATATAGAGGATAGGATTTCGCTTGAAGGTGACATAAATCAGCTCAAGCGAAATCACTGATGTTGATTTCGCTTGAAACTGTCAAAGACACTTTCAAGCTAAATCACCTACTTCAAGCGAAATCACCTTAAACATACCTTAACACCTCCTATTTTCTCATACAACACACCCTGATCTAACAATTCTAATCCTAGACTCGCTACAAGACGAAGTCGACAGACGCATGCACTAACAGACTCCCCCTCGAATGTTGATGAGTCTTATAGTGTCGAATCTTCAATGTCTTCAGTCTTTATCAGTCTGAACATGTAAGCATCCTCAAACCTTATCTCTATCTTCTCTTTCTTCCAGAATTGCAACCTAGCTCTTAGCTCTTTCCACAACTATCTTCAGACTCCTCCTTTCGATATGCTGGGATCGCAGTCTGGCTTGTTGAAATCACATAGTCCTCAGGTATCGGAACCTGGCACTCTATCTTTAGATTCAGAATCGAAACCTGGCACATTCTTAACCCAGAAATAAATCTCACAAATTTAACATTTGAGAAATTTATCTATACAGACTCCCTCTCAATATAAACTCAGAATGATTTATCAATGAAAGAAACCTCAGATGACCACTTGTACCAAAAAAATATTTAAAAATTTTCTCATTTATACACACACTCCCCTTTACCACATGTTCATCATGTTTAGCACTTGGGATTTTTGAAAATCAGCTCTCCAACATCAGTTGTTGAAAATCTTTTTGAATTTTTCAAACTTTATGCTAAAACACACTGAAAATATTTTTGATTTTTTTTTTTAAATGAAATGCTCTAAAGAAATATTTACAGACAATATTTTTGTGAGTTTGTGTAAGAGGATCATATCAGTTTTTGACAAGTCACAAGTACCGTTGAGCTTAGTTACACATTAAGAATTCAACAATTCACCTAGATTTCCGATATATTGATCCACTTAAATTCTCACACAAATTTCAACTGATTCAGGATATGAGTTAGGTGTATTAAAGACTTAAACTCATTCATGTGTCCCACTTCTTGAATATACTCCCGTATCCAGATCACAATATTCAGTCTTACAGGTGTGTATACCACAGATGATATCTGTAAGGGAATAAATTATATAGCAGTACAAAACCGTGAGAGCTCAGGTCAGAACTTCCGTTCAGCAGAGAGATGACGGTTCGACTTTTGGTGGGTCCCCTTTAGAGGATCTTTTTTTACAACAACAATGATTATCAATTTTATTGTTTCATCATTTTTGCTGAGGGAGGTGCTATATTTCAAGCAAGCAGAAAGTATTCTCCGGGGACTAGGCCATTGGTTCCGCAAAATCAGAAGTCCCGGGATAATACCCCAGATATCACTGAGCATAAATACCTAGTATCTCAGAAAGTGGGATCCTTCAAACAAGATTTCAGGGGTTACCTATATATCCAAGTAGTGTTCCCCACGAATTAAGCAAGTTTGAATTTAAGTTTATATCCCGAAAAAGCTTACTAAATGTGTAAAAACCTATCGGCATATCATCAGTGAGACCGTTTAACTCTATTGAACCAATACATTTCTTTAGCATACTTTAACTGTCTACTGATGTACTATCATTTCCTCTTCTTAGACACCAAAACTCATTTTTGAATTTTATCATGTTTTTGACTTTTTCAAATTTTCTAATGTTTTTGGATTTTCTGAAAAAATTTTACTCTCCCTAAAATGCAAACACATTTAAAGAAAATTTGAAAACAAACTGTACAAGTAAATAACAACTGATATCGAATCACTTCAAATCGCCATCCACTTGGCATAAACAATCAAAACTCCCCCTTACACAAAACTTTTTTCTCATTATGATTTCAAAACACTTAAGTTTGTTTTAACCAAAATGATTTTTCCGGAAAATAATTTTTTTTTTATTTTATCACTTGGAGGTTAGGGGAAAACTTCCTCACTTTGCTCATATTTTACAATGATGAACCCCAATTTTACCACTTGTATGAGGATTACATCAAGTTCAAATTAATGACCTTGAGTAATCACTATGTCAGAACAAACCTCTGTACCACATGTAAGAATAATCAAGTACCACTTAATGTCCCTGATTTACCACTTGTAGGAATACCACATCTACATAAAATCATTTTACCAACAAAGATGCCGATTCCTGCTTCACACTTACCATCCTGGAAGCTCCGGCAAGTCACACTTAACCTATAAAAATTTAACCTTTATAAGATTCATTCACAACATCAATTATCAAGAAAGATGCCGATTCCTGATCCACGATTACAAACTTGGGATCTCCGGCAAGTCCAGATTTTCAAGGAAAGAGAATTTCCACCCAAGTCTTACCAACCTTGGGTGTTCTTAACTCTTGTTCAGTAGGGTTATAAGTTGCTTTCTTTGTAGCATAAAAATTTTTGACCCCTTTTACTTTCCCATCAATCATCTTCCCAAAGATTTTCTTAACATTCCCATTGAATGCTTTCTCATCATCAAAGTCATTCTTCTCAGAATAAAATTGATTCGAGATTTCAACTTTACCAACCTTTTGTTTGAAATTTTCATTCTTCAATGATGGAATTTTAACATCATCCATTGAAATCACAGATTTTACTTCTTTAATCTCAACTTGTGGCTCCACTGATTTTGTGGAATCAGATTCATCGCCGACTTTTACATCACATTTCTTGACAATCCACATTTGGTTGTCATTAGCTTTCTTTTTGTAAAAATTTTTCTTCGAACACTCACCAACTTCATAAGTAGAATTTTCAAAAATTTAAAATTTTTCAGTTGGTGGTTCAACATCAACAATTTTTTCTTTTAGTTTTTCAGAAACTCCCTGTTTTGTCTTAGTATTTGTCGGACAATTCCATGCAATGTGACCAGCTTCATTGCATTTAAAACAGGTACGAGTATCCTTTTTGTGAAAAACTCCAGTTCCTTTTCTTTTCTTCTCAGCAAGAAACTCTTGGTTTGATTGTCCCCAGAAAGGTTTCTTCTGTTCTTCTTCAGCGCTTCCTCCTGAAACAAATTCTGTTTTTGTTTTAGAATTTTTCTCATTTTTATAATTTTCAGTTGTAATAAAACCTAAACCTTTCTTTTTGAAATTACCATTATGGTTTGGTTTCTTTTGAAAACCAGAACCAGAATTGTAACCCTTTTTCTTGTTTAATCGCTGCTGAACTCTTGAAGTGTATTTTTTAGGTTTTCCAGTAAGATTTAAATCTTTTATTTCAGAAATATTTATTTCTGTCATTTTGAAAACCTTTTTGATCATTGCAAATCTAACACTTCTTATTGGAAACTCTTTGTTAGAATATAATTTGTCAGAATCATTCAAAGTGTATGCTACTTCAAATGTTTCATCATCCAAACTTGATTTTGATAACAAAAACTTTTTACTGTAAACTCGTTTATCCGGCGATTTTGGACTGTTGACTGACGAACTTGAACCTCTAGACTCAGACTTTGACTCAGATTCCTCATCAGTATCCAACACCTGATCGACCACCTTTTTGATTAACTCAGACTCATGATCAGTGTCAGATGATGTGAAAGTAACGTCAATGTTTTTTGGTAATTCATCAGTTGTATCGGTTTTTAGCTTTATATTAACTGCTTTTTTGACTTGCTCTTCATTTGGTTTTCTAGGCGAATACCCTTCCCAAATCGGAGGCGGATACTTGTTATAACTAACACTCTGTTTCTTACCAGTATCCTTCTTCTTTGGCTTCTCATCATCATTAAATACTTCAAAACCTGCAACAGTTGGATAAATTCGATCAATAAGATAATCAGAACTAGAATAACTCTGTAATAAACATCTGATTCTCTCATTTTCAATCTTTTCATTTTCCAACTCCCGCTGCAATTTTGCACATTCTTCGATGTAATGATTAATTGCCTTCTGTTTTGTCATCA
This sequence comes from Helianthus tuberosus, assembly GCA_030545235.1. Lineage (NCBI taxonomy): Eukaryota > Viridiplantae > Streptophyta > Magnoliopsida > Asterales > Asteraceae > Helianthus > Helianthus tuberosus. The sequence continues at coordinate 27,966 of JARYGA010021414.1, forward strand.
TCACAGAATTCATCATAGTAAGAGCATCTTCTCTTTCAGAATTTGTCTTTTGAAGACCAGTTACTGTTCTGTTCAAAACATCATAAGACTCCTTTACATAGTTGAGATTGAACAGTAATTGTTCTTTCATCTTTTAAAACTCAGCTAACTTCTCGTCTTTTGTTGCACATTCCTTGCATGGTTCTAAACACTTTGAGCAAGGCTTGATAACTTCCACAATCTTTTCTACTTCAATTGTTTTCACTACCTCAACCACTTTTTCTGCTTCAGTTACCTTTTTTGTTTCAACAATCTCTTCAGCAACAATTTTAACTTCTTCCTTTTGAACTATTTCATCCTTTTCACTTTCAGACTTCATTTGCTTTTGTTCTTTTCCTGCTCGTTTCTCCTTTAGCTTCTCCAAACGGTCTGCAAAATAAAAATGAAAACTTTCAGGAGAAAGATGAGATTTTGCAATATTAATATGTTTTTCTTCTTCATCATCACTACTGTCATCAGTTGGTGATTGATCAAACTCTACCGATTTATCAGAATTATCATCCGAAGAACCAGAATCAGATGGTGTTTGATCAAATACAATTTCTCTATCTGAACTCTCATCTGATCTTTCTGAGCTTTCATCTGATGAAACAAATTTTTCATCTTCATTCTTCACACTAACACCAATAGATTTCATCCACTCGGTAAACATATCTGGTTCTTTCACAATCTTAGCAATGAAAGCTTTAAAATTCCCATTCTCATCTACAAACATATCCCAGCTGAATCCTTCAGGTAACTTTTCATCTTCTTGATTGATTAAGCATGCTTTGCTATCGGATGAAATGTATTTATCCCAGCTAAAATTATCTTGATTTACTAAACATGCTCTCTTTAAAGAATCCTCTATCACTTTTCTACCATGAGCCACTTGTGGTTCTTGTTGTTGTTGTTGGCCAACATGTTGATATATGGCTTTCCGGTAGTAGTCATTTATTCCAAACGGATTCTTTGCATCATTTACCTCTCTATTCTTGCATTCCCTCTTGAAATGACCTTTCTCCCTGCATCGAAAACAAATAACTTTAGATTTATCAAAACCTAAAGTAGAAACATGTGCATCAAGAAAGTCATTTCTTCCAGTAATTAGTTTGAACTTTTCTGCTCTTCTAAGGACACTAGCTAGACACCATTTGATGTCCATAAGCTCCATTTCTTTAGCGTCTATCTGATCGTAATCCTCCTTTGTTAGCATAGGATTTCCGATCCGCCCTGCAACCAAACCTTCATAGGATAGTAGCACAGAACCAAGTAATGCCATGTGATCTTTTGCAACTTCTTTAGAGAAACTTTGACCATCAGGAAGATTTAGAGCAATGTTGCATTGTATCACATAACCATTCCCATTTTTAGAACTTTGATGCTGAAAGCTTGATGTTGTATCTTTTGGATTAACACTCGGGTATGAAGAAAACCCACTGCTTTTGTTAGAACCCTGATCAACATTTTTTGATGAATTTCCAGCACTAAAAGCAGTTTGAATCTTTGGACTTCTTTAAGCTTCTGGAACATTGCCTTTGTAATACATTTTCACATCTTGTTGACCACTTGGATTATTCATCCTCGCAATCTTTTGCTGTTCCAGATCTTGACCCTCAATCTTCTCAATAAACTGAGAAATTGTCAAATCATCATATACCCCCGTATTCTTTAGAATCATCAAGTAAGTACCCCACTCTTTTTGCGGTAAAGCGTCAGCTAACTTGTTAACCCACTCTTCACGATCTTTGGTTATACTTAGCATCGACATGGATCGCACCAAGTGGCAATATCTTTCAATTAGCTTCTTTGTATCTTCCCCGGGCAAACTAGTGAATAGATCAAATTATTTCTTAAGCAGTGCCTTTTTACTCTTAATCATATTCTCACTACCCTCAAACTTGACTTTAAGAGCATCCCAAATTGATTTTAAAGTTTTGTCATGTTGAAGCAATATAAAGATGTCTTCTTTGATGGCTTGCTGAAGTAGACTAATCATCATCTTTTCAGCTTTGTACACGTCATGTTCTTTGTCACTGAATTCCGAAAGTTCTTTGATAACTTGTAGATCTGTACGTGGTAAAACATACTTCTTCAGAATACACTCCCATGATCTTAGATGGTTTGCTTGAACCCAGTTCTCAAACCGATCTTTCCATCCGTAATACTCCTCTATGCTCATTAGCTTCAGGGGTTTTTGAGTAGTTCCAGTTTCATTTTCCAAGTTCATGTTTTGAACAATGGTAGCCGGAGTAGTCGGGGATGTTGCAAACGCGTTATAAAATTCTTCACTCATAATTCCGTACACTTTTTTCTCAAAAACAGTCACTTTCAAGCGAGATACCACCTTCAAGTGAAATAACCTGCAAACAACCTTTAAGCGAAATCAAGATTTTCAAATAAAATGTCAATTCAAGCGAAACCAGTATTATTACAAGCGAAATATGATATTTCAAGTGAAACCTATTATCTCGCTTGAAATGGTAACACTTTTTCAAGCGAAACCTGAATATTCGTTCAAGCGAAATCTGATTTTAGGTACATTTTTATCTGATTTAGTCAGAATTTTAAGTTGATATTCTCAAGGGTTTGTTAAAATATAGTTTCGCTTAAGCTGTGAAAAATTCAGGTCATTTTGTCTGTTAAAAGATGTTTAATTCAGAAAAGAATGTGAAGAAGTAAGAAATCGAGATGAAATCAAGCTGAAAACTGCAGAACTCCTCCTCCTGAGCTCTGATACCAATTGTAGGATCGTGTACTTGACCCGAATGAGTCGTTCAGAGGAGTTTTGATCTGTTTCAGATGCGGAAAATAATAAACAGACTTTGACACAGCTTGTAATTCACTTTAAACACTCTTTTGATTGATATAACACTGGTTACAATCACAGGATAAACCGGCAGCACCTCGGTATCCAAATCCAGAACTGTTTCAAATGAATTCGCTTGAGAGCTATATATAGAGGATAGGATTTCGCTTGAAGGTGACATAAATCAGTTCAAGCGAAATCACTGATGTTGATTTTGCTTGAAACTGTCAAAGACACTTTCAAGCTAAATCACCTACTTCAAGCGAAATCACCTTAAACATACCTTAACACCTCCTATTTTCTCATACAACACACCCTGATCTAACAATTCTAATCATAGACTCGATACAAGACGAAGTCGACAGACGCATGCACTAACATTAGTTCTGGTCAAAGTAAAATGGGATTCAAAGAGAGGACCAGAATACACCTGGGAGCTCGAGTCATAAATGCAAAAGAAATAACCACACCTATTCCAATGAATCTCGAGTGTGACACCCCAGGAAAACTAGGAAACCACGCAACTTAACTAGCTTCCTCAGTAAACACGTGCTAAATTTCGGGATGAAATTCTCTTAACAAGGGGAGAATGTGACAACCCTCATAATTACGTGTATTCGTACGATTCATTAATGTTAATTAAATACTTGATGAATGTGTTGAATAACTTAACTGCTTTCTGATTACTATGTCATACTCACATGTGCTTTTTAACATACTAGTCTTGTGTAGAAAATTGACTAAATAGTCCTGTATGCCTTCCTAAGTGTTGGAAATTAAAAGTGTTACAAAAGATATATAAAGAACACTAAACGGAATAACTTAGCACTTTAACGAACCGGTATCTAACCGAACAACCGGACATTACCCGGAACACTAAAATATTACCAGAAACAATGTTTCACTTTTCTGAGCTAGTTATGGTTCCCGGCCACACTAACTCACTACATAAAGCATTAAACACTTAAACACCAAACTTAACACTTTAACCTCCACTAATTGAATTATTTACCAAATAATTTTCATTTTACCCCCCCCCCCCTTGGTGTAACCGTCCCCATGGGACCCCACAACACAAAATCATTTCAAATCTTCCTTAATCTTCATAGAGATTTGACTTGATGTTGTATGGTACTTTGGGGGACATCATACCCAATGGTTAATAAGAAATTGTTGGTTATAAACCCCTAGCACTCCTCATCTTCTCCATCACAACAAAACAACCTCCTTCTCCCCTCCACCAAGCTCGGCCGAAACCCCCTATATCATAACTCACCATTTTCGACATTTGTTCATCCATCCAAGCTTCTCACAAGGTGCACAAAGGTGAATAACGGAGGGTGGAACTCATGGATCATCAAGGACCTCTCTAGTTTGCTTTTACCCTCTACATTTCCAAGCATGATCTTCCATAGCTTAAAAGCTAGTAGTAAGCTTCTTTGATCCTTATTTACTTCATGTTTATGGTGGTTAATAGTTATGCTAAGATGAAATCTCAAGAACACTAAAAGATCATAAACATAAGTCTTGAACATAAAGCTAACTTGATGATGAAATAAGATGAAATCTTGATGAAATAGAGTTGTTTTGTTATGTTGTTGATTACTTGATGCTTGCTAGATGATTACTAGTAATATGATGTTGAACAGCATGGTTGAACTTGTTAAAGTAAGATTAAAAACTTAAGTTAACAAGTTAGGAGGTGATTAGTGATTTACATAAAGGAATCACCTCCATATTTCAACATAAACTTGGTAACAAAATGATTTCTTGAAAAATAAGTGAACAAAGTGAGTTGACGATCGTATGGATCCGAGGTTTACAAATGGTTTTCCTAAATAAACCAAGAGTAGAAGATGATTTTTGAAAGGTTATGACTTTTGTTAAACCTACACTATTTTAGTAACAAAATAAGCGCAAAAATATTTTTAGAACAAGAAGATCCAATAAATACACATTTTTGCAAAATGAGTTTACAAGTTGTAAACATCTAAAAATCCCGAGAATGAGATTTTAACAAAAGTAAACACACTTTGGAGGGTAACTAAACCCACTAAACACCCCACTAAGTTACTACGCGTTTTTAGGAAAAACCAAGTTCATGTTATGTAAAGTGCATTGTTTTTGCACTTGACTAGTGTAATGTTGTTTAGTAACTTGTTGTTGATTGATTGAATGATTTTCGGAAAAGAAAATGATATGCTTATTAGCATGGTCGCCTCCATTTACAAAGGAGACTCTGGCGAAATTTCTAAAAACTCCAACACATAGAAAATATTTTCTAACAAGTGTTACAAGTGTATTTTTAATTATGATCTTTCCACAAAAGTCAGAGTGTGATATTTGAATTGTGTGGTATGTGATAGAAGTAATGAGTAGATAAACCGTACGTAGGATACGTGTCATGCATGCAGGACAAATTGATTGTTATCTGTACTTTATTAGGACGTGCTTGATATCTGATTATTAGAGTAACTAATCTAACCGAGCAAACCAAGGTGAGTTCACACTCCTTCTAAGGCATGGGATTCCCGGTGGTTGGGAATGGGTTAAAGAACTAAAACGGAACCTGCATATCCTCCTTAGGTAGGATATGTACCGCCATCCTCCATGGGTAGGATGCCAATATTAAAAGAACTAAAACGGAACCTGCATATCCTCCTTAGGTAGGATATGTACCGCCATCCTCCATGGGTAGGATGCCAATATTAATCCTGCGTATTCTCCTTGTGTAGAATACGTACGTTCGTCCTCCTTGGGTAGGACAATAACCTTAACTTACTAGACAAAACTCTATCATTAAGTCCCTCATTTTATATCGACTTAATCGCCGAGGCCAATGGCGAGCGGGTCATTAGTTAAAAGCACTATTAGGTTTAACAAACCTCACACCGTGCCAGTCGGACGGGCGTGTACTAATGGACTATGGCAAACTGTCAATGATGATAGACATTGACGTAGGGCACAACTTACTTTCGTTAGTAGTCGATATGGTAATGGTCTAGTGGTTCACATGGGGAAGCCCCCCACTAATTATGGATATGGTTTAGGTAATAAAGAAGGAACTGGTTAAACATATTTTCAACATCTGGGGTAACCCCAACGGCAAGTAAGCCAACAATAGACAAACCATGTTTTCGGAAACAACTTAAAACTAAACAACCAACAGTGAACTCACTCAACTTTGTTGTTGACTCGTTGTTACATTCCTTACAGGTCGTTAGATAGAGCTTGCATGAGGAGGAGGTCGTTGTGGGATATGGACTGTTATGTTCCGTGCTTAACATTTGAACTTTATGAACTTATTAAACTTATGTTTTGGTTCTATTTTTATGCTTCCGCTGTTAACTTAAAGTTGGTTACTTTCTTCTGGTCACCAATTGTATTGTGGTTGGTGTTATTTACTTAATTACGTTGTTCAATATGATTGGTGGCTCGATCCTGGTCACGTCACGCCTCCAAGCGGTGATACTCCGCATGGTGGATTTTGGGGGTGTGACATCGAGGACGAGATTTAAAACAAGGTGGGGAGGATGTAACAACACTAAAAAACACAATATAAGGAACCCTACTTGAGACCCCAAATCATGTACGGCGCGACCCGAAACAAAAATCATGATTTAGGGTTTTTGGGGGGTCATGGGGGGTACCCCTAAACCTTCCATGACACGCGAAAGGCACTAATACGTGTCAATACCAGTCGATTTTGGGGGGATCCTGTTGTGACATGCGGGAGCGTTCAATTTTGGCTATATAAAGCCTGGCCTGGGACTGGAACTTCTGCACCATTTCGATCGAATTTTGAAATCTCTGTTCTTCTGAATCTTCATTTCTTTCTAGTAGTGCACCCCTAATTCACGAAACTCTGCCCCGTTGTAAGTATTTTAACCCTGATCACTAATTCGTTACCCTACCCGATTGATCTAGGGCCCCGTAACGCATGTCGAGGCTCTGCCTGACTAAGTTCGTTGGGGTTCTGTCTCGTGTTGTATGGCTAATGTGATTTGGGTTATCTTACTAACACGTGTGCATTGTATGTTTTAATAGAAAATAATCAGGAAAATCAACAAGAAGTTGTAAAAATACATAAGTCTACAATGTGAGTCATTCTCTTTTTCTACGAAACTATGTTACAAAATCCCAAATATTTTCAATTATACTTAAAGTGATTAAATCTTTGTATTCTACAATTGTTGCCGGTATGTGGGGTTTTGTATACACTACTAGTCAAGCGTTACTATTGGACAAAGGGTTAGCCAATAATAATATGACCACAGTCATGGAACTGCCAACATGACAAATACTGAATGAGTAATTGGGTATATATAAACATTGTAATCGCTTTCAATACTGTAAAGTTATAAAAGTTTATTTTGATTAAACTGGGATGCACTCGCCAGTATTTCTTGCTGATAAAATCTTTTTAAAACGCGTTTCAGGTAACTTGATGTGAAAGCTATTAGAAGCCAGCTATGGAGCACTGAAGGCTTATAGAAAGTGACTATCAAAGTTACCTAAATAAAAGAACGTTATGTTTTTCAATAATTAGGGTTTATCCGTATAAATGTAATGTGAATGAAACATGGGTTTTATCCCATTTGTTTATTATAAAAAATTGGTGTTTTGAAACTCTGAAATTTATTTCCTAACTACGATCCTGATGTTCTCATTTCCGCTGCCAAATTAATAAACACTGATACCATCGGCTCTTGTTCGCGGCTCCCGGTCCCAGGGTACGGGTCAGGGGTTGGGACAGTTTAGCACATATGAGTCACCCCAACACATTTAGAAAACGTAAAAGAGGGGAAGTATGTACTCACTTGGGATTGCGTATGTTTCCTCGTTCAATGGAATAAACAAAGCTCAAGTGTGTCCTAATGTGTCGGATAACTATGTTAGTGTGTCGAGACTTTAATCCGAGGATTCAGATAAAATGAGGTTCATAAACCAAACGAGTATTGGGTCTCGTATGAAATGGTTCATTAGGCCCTACATTCTGATTTGGATAAGTTTCTAAGTGCTTTTAACCCGTTATGACTCGTTAAAGTAGTTTACGCCACTTTAGCGAGTCATTAGCGTAACTATAAGATCAGATAGTTAAATAAGTCCTATGACAAGTCTGATATGTCAAACAAGTTTGATTATGTTATAAAATCAGTTTAGATGTCAATACTTTGGTTTTGTATGCTTAAAACCATCTTATGTGCAAAAAGGGCGTTTTCATCAATTTAAAAGAACATAATATCAACTTGTCATAAAACTAACCAAACGACGTGACCATAAGGTATAACCTTAGAGGGTTATTCCCTATATAACTATGGTCACAAAAATGCGCTTGGTCGAATCCTAAGATCGACCAAACGGGTCAGATTCGAAAGTCAAAGCGGTAGTCAAATCGCTCGACTTTCGACTCAATAAAAAACACTAAGCTAGAAATGAAGAGTTAGACATGTTTGAACATGTCTAATAATGTTATAAAACTGATTTGGTGTCAAAAGTTTAAGTTTTAATACCCAAAAACGTTTTCTTTGTAAAATGCACTTTTGCGCATTTTGACTTTTACTTCATAAAATTTTAACTCGTCACTTCGCCTACTAGATGTGGTAATCAGAAGGTGCAATCGCAAGGTATTAATACCTTCATGATCATGATCGCGTTGCAATGTTCAATTGAACTTTGACTTGACCAAAATGGTCATAACCGAAAGTCAAACTCTTTAACTTTTAGCTCAAAAATGCCAAAATAATGAAAGAGACTAGGATAGAACACTTAGTTGAGGTGTCGTGATCTGAGGAATGTCATAACACATGTCCAAAGGAGACAAGAAGCTGGAAAATTTGCGACTTAGGGGCCAAGGCATGAGCTAGGAAGCTGCCACACAAGTCTGTTGTGTCGGGCACCCCCTTACGGACCATGTGGGGTGCCCCTTGCGGTCCGTAAGCCAAGGATAGGGGCCAAGTTTGGCAGTTTGGCAGATTTAGCCCCTGGACTTATATTCTCGCCTTTTGTCACTTTTAACCCCTTTTAACCTAATATTTAGGTTATATAAAGGTGTTAAGACATGTGTAACTCGGATTTTGTCGGAAATGTCATGGATATCGTTTCGTTCGATCATACGGCGCGTTTCATAAATAAAATATAACATCTTATCGAACACGAAAATGATCGAAATTGTGCAACGATTGACAATATGCCATCTCGTAAATAAATTACCAGATTTTATTGAATACGAAAATGTTCAGAATCGTATAATGATTAAAAATGTGCAAATGTCACAGTCTCCCCTACTTTAGGAAATTTCATCCCGAAATTTAATTAGAGGAAACTTGTGAAAACAGATGTGGGTATTTCACTTTCATTTGATCCTCTCGTTCCCAAGTAAATTCTGGGCCACGTTTGGATTCCTAACGAACTTTAACAATTGGTATTCATCTGTGCTTGAGTTCATGGTCCAATATCTCCACAGGTTTCTCGACAAAGTGTATAGTGTTATCAACATGAATTTCATCCAGAGGAATGTGGAGGTTCTCGTCGGCTAAACACTTTCTCAAATTGGACACGTGGAAAGTTGGGTGAACATTCCCAAGTTCAGGTGATAGATCAAGTTTGTAGGCCACCTTTCCGATCCTCTCAACGATCTTAAATAGTCCCACATATCGAGGTGCAAGTTTTCCTTTCTTTCCAAATCTAACCATGCCTTCCAAGGGGATACCTTGAGAAGGACGTGATCACCAACTTGGAATTCCAAGGGCTTGCTTCGTTTGTCTGCATAACTCTTTTGACGGCTTCTAGCTGTCAGAAGGTTATCACGAATTTTCTTGACTTTGTCTGTAGTTTCTAGAATGAGTTCAGGTCCAGTGAGCCGAGCTTCACCGACTTCATTCCAACATACAAGTGAATGACATTTTCAACCGTATAGAGTTTCGAAAGGTGCCATGTTGATACTGGTGTGATAACTATTGTTGTAGGAGAATTCGTTCAAAGGTAGATGCGAATCCCAACTACCACCATAGTCGATCACACATGCTCTAAGCATATCGTCCAGTGTTTAGATCGTCCTCTCGGTTTGTCCATCTGTTTGAGGATGATAAGCAGTGCTCAAATTGAGTTTGGTTCCCATGGCAGATTGCATGGTCTTCAAAAAGTGGGATGAGAATCAAGCATCACAGTCCAATATTATGTTCAAAGGAACACCATGACGAGATACTATATCAACATAGATCTTGGCGAGTGTGTGAGCAGATAGATGCTCACGAATCGGCAAAAAGTGTGCTGACTTAGTTAGACGATCAATGACCACCCAAATGGCATCATGACCTCTAGAAGTGCATGGTAGTTTAGTGATGAGATCCATAGCAATGTTCTCCCACTTCCATACCAGAATTTCTGCTTGTTTAAGTAAACCAAATGGGCGTTGATGTTCATCCTTGACTTTAAGACAAGTTAGGCATTTGGATACGTACAAGGCTATGTCTTTCTTCATACTCGGCCGCCAATACAGGGTACAAATATCGTTGTACATTTTGTCTGCACCAGGATGGATTGAATAACAAGACTTGCGAGCCTTCTTCATTAATAAGGTGAGAAGATTGCGTTGGCTTGGAACCCACCAACGGTTCATGAAATAGAGTAACCCATCATCTTTCGTTTCAACTTGAATTTCAAGACTATGTGGCAGCTCATTTTTCAATAAGCTTTGGGTTACACTTGTACGATGTGCTTGGAAGATACGTGTCTGGATATCAGATTGAACTCGAACACAATGTAGCTTGACACGTTCTTTACGACTAAGGGCATCGGCTACAACATTCGCCTTACCATGATGGTAGCGAATCTCGCAATCGTAGTCGTAGTCGTTCAGAAGTTCAACCTAACATCGTTGCCTCATGTTTAACTCCTTTTGATTGAAAATATGTTGGAGACTTTTGTGGTCTGTAAAAACCACACACTTCGTACCATAGAGGTAGTGTCTCCAATTTTTGAGAGCAAAAACTACAACACCTAATTCAAGATCATGAGTTGTGTAGTTCTTCTCGTGGATTTTCAATTGTCTTGATGCGTAGGCTATGACTTTGTCTTGTTGCATGAGAACACAGCCAAGTCCTAGATTCAATGCATCACAATACACAACGAAATTATCGTTGCCATCGGGTAAGGATAAAATAGGAGCATTGCAAATCTTTTGTTTCAGGGTTTGAAAGGCTTCCTCTTATGTGGGTCCCCACTCAAAAGGATTATTCTTTTGAGTTAAAGTAGTGAGGGGAACCGCAATATTTGAGAAGTTCGCGATGAAATGACAGTAATAACCGGCAAGTCCCAAAAATGAACGAACTTATGTGGGAGTAGTGGGTGTATTCCAATCTTTAATCACAGTGATTTTGGAAGGAACCACATGTATCCCTTGCTCGTTGACTATGTGACCAAAGAACTGAACTTCCTTAAGCCAAAATTCACACTTGGAGAACTTGGCAAAAAGTTGTTACTTCTTCAGGAGTTTCATTGTCAGACGAAGATGTTGTTCGTGATCGGCTTGAGACTTCGAATAAATCAAGATGTCGTCGATGAAAACAATGATGAAATTGTCTAAATAAGGTTTACAAACCCTATTCATTAAGTCCATGAAGACGGCAGGAGCATTTGTCAAACCAAAAGGTATGACAGTGAACTCGTAGTGGTCGTAACGATTGCGGAAAGCAGTCTTGGGAATATATTCTTCGAGTACACGAAGTTGATGATACCCAGAACGCAGATCGATCTTTGAGAAACATGTAGCACCTTGTAGTTAATCGAAGAGATCATTAATACGAGGTAGGGGATATCTATTTTTGATCGTGAGTTTATTGAACTCACGATAATCGATGCACATGTGGAAGGATCCATCCTTCTTTTTCACGAATAGGACAGGTGCGCCCCAAGGTGAAAAGCTCAGACAAATGAATCCTTTGTCCGAAAGTTCCTGGAGTTGTTTCGATAATACCTGCATCTTAGACGGTGCAAGACGGTAAGGGGATTTGGCTATTGGGTTGGCACCAGGTAAGGTCTATACGAAACTTGACTTGACGTGCTGGAGGTAAACCAAGTAGTTCTTCTGGAAACACCTTAGGATAATCTCGAACAATGGGGATGTCTTGAACAGTCTTACCTTTGCCTTTCTCCTCTACGATATGTTCCAAAAAGGCTACATAATTCTTTCATAGGTCATGAATTTTAGGCTACTAGTGGGTTTCTCTCCACGAACCTCTAAGATTTCACTAGACGAAAGGGGCACATGAACAATCTTGTCGAAACAGATCACCTCAGCATGGTGTTTGGTTAGCCAATCCATTCCTATGATGACATCAAAACTCCCGACTTGTATAGGCGTGAGATCAATGGGAAAAATATGGTTATTGAGGTTCAATTGGCAACCACGAATGACAGAGTCGAGAACAAGTGGTTTACCACTAGCTATCTCTACCGTTAAGGGCTTTCCTAGTTTAGTTCTAGGCATCGAAAGCAAAGGTTCAAAGGCTAGTGTTACAAAGCTTCTATCACCACCCAAATCAAAAAGAACAGAAGCAAGATGATTGTTAATAAGGAACGTACCGTTAACTACTTCGTTATCAACATGAGCCCCGTTAGCATTGATGTTGAATGCGCGTCCACGAGCTGGTGTTGGTTGTCGAATCCAGCAAATAAATATAAAATAAACGTACTTGACACACTAAAAATAGTATGAATGGAAGTCAGGTTCGTGCCCACATGGATACAGATTAATTAATTGATTATGCCAAAAACGTTTTAGACACAGATACGATTATATTGAAAGGGGGTTTTTAGTTTAACTAAAATGTAAGAAAACAATTTATAATTTTTAGATTAAAAAGAAAAGCTAATTAAAGTGGTTGGAAAATTCAGATGTTAAAAACTAATTTCAACACCAGGGCAATTTCTTGATTCGGTTCGACTTACGATCATTAACGGTCACGGTGCAATGATCCTTTTTAAATAATAGTTTGTATCCACACTAGACGTCACGCAGTTCGGACATCCACTCCATCTAATGTCTAACCAAACGCCGTTCGTTGATTAGAGCCAACCCGTTACTCTAAACTCACGCCGTTCGGATTTTAGCGTGCGGGTTGCGGGATAGAAGTATCAATTACAATCAAACACTCACGCCGTTCGGAGTGTTTAATTATATTGTATGAGTATATAATAAATTCAAATTCATAGACAAACTCGAACCATTATTTTTTCCTTTTATCAAAACTTGAAATCTGATTAGAGATTTAAAATATTGATGAACTTTATTAGAAAAATTAATAAATTGATCAGGTTTATTAACCGTCTAATATTTTCCGGATTGAATCCGTATTAAAAACAAGAATCACACAAACAAACCACTAAAATAATCAGATCGAACGTAACCGTTTCACATAAGGTTGTGAACCAAATCAAAGAAACCAAACCCTAATGTTGAAACTATAAAAGACTAGCCGGACATGGTGGCTAGTTGATCAATACAAATACTAAATAAAAATATCAAACTTGGAACTTACAAAAACAAAACAAAACAACCTTTTTTGTGTGTTCTCGAAGATCTCAAGAAAAAGAAAAAAATGCTTCCTCCTCTTTTTCACTTGCTGCTATCGTCCAAAAAGAAAAAAATCCTTTTCCCAATTATGCGTCCAGTTTGTTTGGTGATTCCTTCCATGTGTGGTTCAGCCCATGTGAATTCTCTAGCAGCCCAAAACTCCATCAAATATTTTTAGTTATAACCTTCGATCAATAGGAACCCAAACAATTCAATTCAAATTGGCCCATATTATTTATTGGTTTAAGTTCATCTAATGGCCCATCATAACTTGTAGATGTTGTCTAGTCCCAAAAAAAATGACGATAAAGAACTTTTGATCTCTTCATTTTCTAAACTTTCAACCAATCAACCAATCTTGTTCATTCATAATCGATCAATATCTTCAATATCCTCTCTCACAATTTCTCCACACCTACAATATCAACCAAAATACAACCAAAGTAGATTCCATTCCACAAAACAAGTGTTTCGCAAAATAATGTGGTATAACTATGAAATATGCATCATATGTGACGAAATTCAATATTAACAAGTTGTAAAAACGTGCCTAAAAATGCAACTAACAGCTGGATTTACATTCACAAGTTTTGGGCGGTTGTTTCTAAAATGACCCATCTCGCCACAGTTGTAGCAAGAACCTGGTGGAAAGTGAGCTCGAGCAGGATTCGCTTGGGGTTGAACAGGGTTTGGAACAGCTTGGTTCGGAGCAAATTGACAAACATTCGCTAAATGACCAAGTCACCCACATGAAGTGCATTGACGACATTGTAGGTGAGCTTGGTGTGACCATTGCACCAGTTGCACAACAGTGTTGTACCAGCATAAGGTTTCCTCACAGGAGGTTGAGCTGGTTGGTTGTGGGTGTTCTGGTTGGGTTGAGCAACAACCGCGAAGTTTTGTGAAGCCTTACGCTTCCTCGATTTTGTAGGATCGGATTCGTGACCCAAACGAGTCAATTAGAAGAGCTCTAATCCGTTTCAGAGGCGGAAACTAAGAAACGGACAAGAAAAACAGCTTGTTTCACTTAAATTTGCCTTGTATATTGATTTCACACTGATTACAATCAAACGGCACTTCGGCAGCAGTTCTGTACCGGAAAACAAGATCCTTACAAATGATTACGCTCAGAAGGTATTTATAGGGGAAGGGGTTCCGCTCGAACATGCTATGTGCATTTCGAGCGGAATCAGGAAATTCACTTTCGAGCGGAATTAGATCATAACCATCTCGAGCGGAATCAGGAAATTCACTTTCGAGCGGAATCAGACCATAACCATCTCGAGCGAAATCAGGACTTATGTGATTTAGCTCGAAATGAGCGGAATCACCCCTAAAAACCATTTTCTAGTTTTTCGTGCCCTGATCTAACTATTACAGTACAAGACTCGATACAAGACGTAGACGACAGACGTATGCACCAACAAACTCCCCCTCGGATGTTGACGGAGTCTTCAGTGTCGAGTCTTCGCATCTTCAGTCTTTATCAGTCTTCGGGCTCTTTCTTCCAGAATCTCGATCTGACTCTTGCATCTTCAGACTCTCTCTTTCTAACAGACTCCCCCTCAACTTGTGCTGGGATCGTAGTATGGCTTTCACAGGATCAGGATCGTGACCTGACTCACCTGCATATTCTCTACCTAAAACATAAGTTTCATAAAAGATAAGATATAACAAATTTAGAAACTTTGCTAATTTCTTGAAGACACAACCCTGAAAACATCATTTTCAAGTATCAAACAAAATGATTTATCAAGTCATTTTCTAATGAACCACTTAAATATATCATTTTCATTTCAAACATCTTCAAACAAAATTTCCCAAACCTGTTCATCATGTTTAGCACTTGGAATTTTGAAAAACAGCTTTTCAACATCAGTTGTCTAAAATATTTTTGAATTTTTCAAAATTTATGCTAAAACACACCGAAAATCTTTTTGGAATTTTGATATAACCGAAATGAAATGCAGTAATGAAATATTTACATACAATATTTTTGTGAGTTTGCGTAAGAGGATCATATCAGTTTTTGAGACAAATCACCAACACCGTTAAGCTTTGAACATTTTAAGTTCTAAACGATTCACTTAGATTGTCAGTATACTGATCCACTTAAATTCTTACACAAAGTTCAACTATTTCGAGATACGAGATTAATGTCTTAAGCACTTAAACTTATTCGCGTGTCCCACCTCAGAATATACTCCCGTATCCAGATCCCAATATTCAGTCTTACAGGTGAGTATACCTAGATGATATCTGTAAGGGGTTAAATTGCGAAACCATGAGAGCTCAGGTCAGAACTTCCGTTTAGCAGAGAGATGACGGCTCGACTTTTGGTGGGTCCCTTTTAGAGGATCTCTTTTACAACAGCATTGATTAGCAATTTTATTGTCTCATCATTTATGCTGAGGGCGGCGCTATATTTCAAGCAAGCGTAAAGTATTCTCCGGGGACTAGGCCATTGCTTCCGCATTATCAGAAGTCCCGGGATAATACCCCAGATATCACTAAGCATAAAGACCTAGTATCTCAGAAAGAGGGGTCCTTCAAACAAGATTTCGGGGGTTATCCATATATCCGAGAGATGTTACCCACGAATTAAGCAAGTTTGAAATTTTGGTTTATATCTTGTCACAATCTACTAAATGTGCAAAAACCTACTGGCATATCATCAGTGAGACCGTTTATCACTATTTATCTTTCCATTTCTTTAGCATGTTGTGATAGTCCACTGATGTACTATCATTTCCTCTTTTATACAACAAAACTCATTTTTGATTTTATCATGTTTTTGGCTTTTTCAAATTTTCAAATCTTTTTGGATTTTCTAAAATTTTTACTCCCCCTAAAATGCAAACACATTTTAGGAAATTTGAAAACAAACTATACAATAAAGTGACAACTGATACCAAATCACTTCAAATCGCCATCTACTTGGCATACACAATCAGAACTTCCCCTCACAACAAACTATTTTCCCATTGTGATTTCAAAACACTTAAGTTTGTTTTAATCAAATGATTTTTCCAGAAAATAAGTTTTGTTGATTTTAAGAAACCATTTGTAGGTTAGGGGTTTATCACATTGTTCTCCAAAATACCATTTGTAAGTATGGTCCAATCAAGTTCAACTTAATGACCTTGATTAACCACTTGTCAATGAAAACCTCTTTCAACCACTTACAGGTTCACTCACCAACCATAAACACTTGTAAATCAACATATAACAATTTAAATATACCACCTATACTTTACCAACTGTACCACATGTAGGATCATTTGCTAAGAAAAAATGCCGATTCCTGCTCCACTCTTACCAACCTGGGAGCTCCGGCAAGTCAGGAATTTACGGTGAAAATGTTGTCACCCAAGCCTGACCAGCCTTGGGTGATGTTGGTACACACCTATCCCACCAACATTTTGATTTATAAAAATCTTTTGCACTTTTAACCTTCCTGTCAACCATCTTACCAAAAATATGCTTGACTTTTCCATTGAAAGCCTTCTCAACATCAAATTCTCCCTTATCAGCGAAGAATTGATTTGAGATCTCTACCTTACCCACTTTCTTCATCAAATTTTCCTTTGACAACGGAGGAAAATCCTCATCGTTCACCTCTGGAACGGAATTCACAACCTTTTTCTCAACCAAAGACTCCTCTGATTTTATGGAATCAGATTCATTGTCAGAAGTACCCTCAGATTTAACCACCCACTTTTGTTTAATCATATCACCTTTTCTTTTGTAAAACCGTTTTGAACTTTCTCCTTCCTCAGAAGTAGAATTTTCAAACTTTTTAACATTTTTCAGAGGTTGTTCTTTCTTATCAACACAAGTCTTTCTCAGAACAGAGTTAGAAGAAACTTCCTGTTTTTGGTAGTTGGTCTTGGGGCAATTCCAAGCTATGTGTCCAACTTCTTGGCATTTGAAACAGGTTCTTCTGTCAACTCTTTGAGCAAACTTTCTCACATTCTTCTTCACTTCAGCAAGAAACTCCTGATTTGACTGCTTCCAGAACGGTTTCTTCTGTTCATCCTCTGAACTTCCTCCTGAAACAAATTTTGTTTTGGTTTATAAGTTTTCTGAATTTTATAATTTTCTGATGAAATAAAACCAAGACCTTTCTTTTTGAGATTACCATTATGGTTTGATTTCTTTTGGAAATTATAACCATAACCGTAACCCATTTTCTTGTTAACTCTTTGTTTAATCCTTGAAGTGTAAGGTTTAGGTTTTGCAGAAAGATTTAAATCTTTTATTTCAGAAATATTAATTTCTTTTAATTTGAAAACCTTTTTGATCATTTCAATTTTAACACTTCTTATTGGGAATTCATTATCAGAATATAATTTGTCTGAATAATTCAAAATATAAGCCAAATTGATTGATTCATCATTCAAATTAGATTTTGATAATAAAAATTCCTTATTGTAAACCCTCTTAACCTGTGAACTCGGACTCTTTTCTGACGAACTCGGACTATCATACTTAGACTCCGACTTTGACTCTTCATCCGTATCTAACACCTGATCGACAACTTTCTTTACTAACTCAGACTCATGATCAGTGTCAGACGCTGTAATTGTAACATCAATATTGTCTGGTAATTCATCAATGATTTCAGACTTTAACTTGATGTTGACTGCCTTTTTTAGACGCTCTTCGTTTGGATTCCTGGGTGAATAGCTTTCATGGATCGGGGGCGGACATTTGTTATACTTGACACTTGGTTTCTTACCAGTATCAGTATGTTCAGTCTTTTTATCCATAAATGTTTCCAGTCCTGCAACAGTAGGATACACACGATCAATCAATTAATCACAAGTAGTATAACTCAATAGTAATCGTTTAATCCTTTCACTCTCAATTTTCTCAAGTTCCAAATCCTGCTTCAGCTTAGCACAATCTTCAATATAATCATTGATGACACTTTGTTTTGTCATTAACGTTGCATTCATTTTTTCCATAGCTTTTTCAATTTCTGAATTTGTCTTTTTTTAGACTATCAACTGTCCTGTTCAGCACATCGTACGACTCCTTCACATACTTCACATCAGACAATAAATCTTCTTTAATCTTTTCTAATTCAGCAATCTTCCTGTCTTTTTCTTCACAAGCTGTGCAAGATTCTGAACATTTCAAACATGGTTTTTCAACTTCAACCACTTTTTCAACTATCTTCTCAACTTCGACTATCTTTTCAACTTCGATAGTCTTTTCTACTTCAACAACTTTTTCAACTTCAACTATCTTTTCAACAATTTTCTCAACTTCGACTATCTTTTCAACCACTTTCTCCACTTCAACAATTTTTTCTATTGCATTTTCAGTCACAACTTAAACTTTTGTTTCACCAGCTTCTGTCTTCACCTTTTCATCAGCGAGTAACTTTGCTGCTTCTAGCTCCCTCTTTAAGCGGGCAATCTTCTTCTGATTCAACATCTCAACTTTATCTGCATAGAAAAAATTAAAACTGTCAGGATCAATGCTTTTTCTACATTTGTTAAGATATTCTTCCTCATCATCAGTATCAACATCACTTCCAAGATCTGGAAAAATTGGGATTCTTTTCTGAATAGCTTCATCTTCCAGTACTCGGGTAACTAAAGCTGAATCAGGTATGTATTTGTCCCAACTAAAACCCTCTGCAACCTTTTCATCGTCCTGATGAATGATTAAAGCTTTCTTCTTTCCATTGTCATTGACATGAGATGAAGATGGTTGTTGTTCAATCTGATGAAAAATTGATTTCTGATAATAATTGTTCTTTTCTTGACTCCCAGTTGATTCTTGGTTTTTACACTCCCGTTTAAAATGACCCTTTCCTTTACATCGGAAACAGGTTACTTTAGATTTGTCAAAACCCAATGGAGAGGTAGCCATTCCTCGAAACTCATCTCTGCCAGTAATCTGTTGAAAATTTTATGCTCTCCTCACAGCACTTGCTAAACACCACTTCACATCCATCAACTCAAGTTCTTCTGCATCGATTTGGTCGTAGTCTTCTTTTGTGAGCATCAGATTACCAATTTTTCCT